>JALPCC010000069.1:0-82795 GCA_026538405.1 Cryptococcus sp. GC_Crypt_2 | reverse complement strand
AAGAAAGAGAGAACCTACTCTCGATTATCAACGTCCATTCCGACAGAGATCAACTGCATCCTTTCCAACTGAGAAACACAAGTCAAAACATCCTTCCAATTTGCCTTTAGATTATTCCCGTCTTCTCTAGCGACCTCAAAGAGTGCTTTGATAGCTTCAACATTCTTTGCCTTCATCTCTCCCACGTTATTGAGTACAGTGAATTTCGCCAATGTCGTAACGAAAGCATTCCTCTCTAGCTCCAAATCGAACAAGCAAGAAATTTTGATTGCTGATTTTAATCCGTCGAGGCATAATTGAACAACCAATAAATCGTCTGTTTCTTGTAAATTTCCAGATATACCAGCTAAGAAAGGCATCCATGCTACTTCAAACATGAATTGAACGTGCTCTAGTCGTGAGGCTTGATAAAATTGATCGGTAGGTCGAACGACTCCTCGTTTTTGTTGTCGTGTCATGGCTTTGAGTAGAGCTTCCGTTTTTGAAGACATATTTTCAGATTGTGTGAAATATGCTTCCTTTTGTAGATCCCTTCCTACATTCGCTAGACCAGTCGGAGCAGGTTGAGGTTCTTGGATCTCATCCTTCATCTTGATCTCATTGTTCTGAATCTCATCATAGATCTCGCCCAAGAAATCCTCGGGTAGATCTTTACCATCATTGATTCCACGGTTATTCTTCACGAATTCGGTCTTGGTCATTTTCTTTTGTTTCATATTCTTGTTGTGGGCGTCCGTGTTCAACATGATGACTGAAAAAGCGAGAATGTAGGCTGTATCGGCATTGGCGAATAATGTAGATGGATTATTGTGCATGTATCGTTCGGCGAATTTCAACATGAATCGATCGATCTTTTGGGCTTCTCCAGGTAATCGGAATGACTGGAGGTATAATCGGACAGCTTCAGTGAATGAGAGGGATGAGAAGTCGAGCATGTCGACGAAAGCGTGCATGATGGCCACATTTGCCTCGTCACTAACGCTCAGCAGGCGTCCTATCCTGATTGCAGCATTTCAAGGGAAAAAGACTCACCCCTCACCGAGGTATTCTCCGATCATGGCCTTGCTCAATCCCTCATTGCCCAGCAAAAATCTCGCTACGTCCTGAGGCGAATTGGATCTTATGAATCCATGTTCCAATAAATAGGCAATACCCCTTTTAGGCTTGAAGTTGAATTTCTTGATACCTTCCAATAAATTCGTCTTGCGCGCTTTAGCGGTTTCGAATCGTCCGACATCATCGTCCCCCTCGGTCGGAATCGGGGTATTCATGCCTGTCGATGCTGCTCTGGAAGCACCAACTTCGGGCCATGTGGGCGTCGCCCCTCCAGTAGTTGTGGCGTGAAGATCGGATTGAGAGCCAGTTTGCGACATGGCCATTTGTCTCCCTAACCCATCTTCACTTACACTAACCCTGCTTTCATCCCCTTGACGAGTACTCGAATGTGTCGACCAAATCACCAGACTCTTCAAAGCGGCAACTAGACATTCGAGAGATTGTCGTCGTAATTTGATTTCAGGTGATAATCCCGCATAAGCCTCCTTATTGGTTTCGGGAACCAGCGCAGCGGTGCTCAAGCTGGGAGGGATGGAGGGACCTCCACGACTATCTTGCTTGGATGATCCTTGTGATTGAATCAATTCTTCCTTTGATGGAGGAGCGAAATGAGTTTGACCGATTTTCGAAACGATATTCATCAGTTTCTCATACACATTTTCGAGTGATGCTCGATCGCAATCGTAATTAATATATAACTCGACAAGGGCTTGTGGATCTTGACAGATTCGAATGAATATACCGAGAATTAAAGACTTTTGTCGAATGGTCGAATGTCGCATTTCGAGAATAGGGATGAATATCTCATTCAACAAGACCTCTATCTCTTTCTACTTGTAAGCGTGACTCTCTTTGATATGAACCTACCTTCATTTGAGCACGCATAGACTTAAGCATGCACCAGAATATCTCGACACTCAATTCAAATACCTGATTCACAGGACTGACTGCATTTCTTGACAGACTAAGGCAGAGATACTGCTTCGTGGCCTGTAGGAATGGAGTCATTTCCATAGAAGTATTGGACGGGATACTGATGAGGGGATTGATGAACAAGTCGGCGTGAGACTTGAGTATGGTGAGAACAAGGTGGAGTGATAGCAGCTTGGAGCGCATGGGAGAAGATCTCAAGTCTCTCTCGCTACTGATAAGCTCTCGCCAACAAGGACACGCTGATCGGAGGTGGACACGTACGTTTCGGTAACGAGAGCCTTCATGCTCAATTTGCAGAGCGCCCTAAACACCAGGAAAGCATCTTTCACAAACAACTCTTCTGTGGGAATAGGTCGACCCATGGCGTCCAGACTTCCTTCTCCCTCTTCGGCGCCTTCGACCGGTGGTGGGCGCTGAATATCAGGTACATCAAGTGCTTCTCCATGTGGGACATGGATTGGAATTGATGGTTTGGCAAGCTGGGCCGAAGAACCGTCTTGACGGATATCAGCGGGAAGTGTTGGGATATCGTCGTTTGGGTTGGGAGCTGCAAACGAGTCGCTATGGATTAGCTTGATTCTTATGAACAGTCGGATTGTTGAGCTTACAGAGTAAGCTTTGGCTCTGCTGAACCATCTCCTTGACCATTCGTGGTCTCTTCTCCCTGCTCTGCAGCTAGTCTGGCAGCTTCATCCAGAGCTTCCTTCTCCAATCTCCTCGCTTCATTCTCTCCCACCGTACCCCTCCTCTCTCCGCCTAGGTTCGGATTTGGCCTAACGACCCGCTGAAACACGTGATGCACCATCTGTGTCAATCCACCCTGCGCAACAATCTGATTGGGAGCGTCGTTACTGAGCAAGAAGACATTGTAGACTGTCCTGACTGCTTTCAATAATGATGATTGATGAACCAACATTCCCTTGTCTGTTGATAGGACAATGGCCATTAAGGCTTTGACGACTTGTAAAGCAACTTGCGGTGGGGATGTCTCGGAATATGCAAGTGTGATCGTATGTGTAATCAAGTCTGGCAGAGGCGATAGACCCTTGGGTGGACCATCTGGTTCGGAAAAGAATGAATGGGATACTAGTTTTGATAAGAGATCAAGAGAGGTGATCAAGATTGGTACACTTGTCGTTTGAGGGTTTGATATGGCCAGGCGAAGCGGTTCGAATATCTCTCGTGGATGTAGGTATGCCGAATTGCTAGGTCCCTCCTGTGAACATAATTCCAATGCCCGTTGAGCAGCTGCAGAGAATGAAGCTGATTTCTTGGCTTCTTTCGAATCTACCAGGACCTTCAGCGGAGGTGTGATTAGGACGGAAGATAATTGAGGAGGTGCGGGACCGGATGTGGAAGACGATCCTTGACCAGAAAGTGAGATTGTAGTAGCTACCGAAGACCGTCTCGAATGTTCACTAGTCATTCGAGGTCTGTAAGCCGAAGGAGGCCTGGAGGGTGAGGTAACACCAGAAGCCGAAGCAGAAGCAAGGGAAGTGACCGACGCAGAAGCTTGATGCCGGGTAGATGTCGAGCTCTGAGGTCGGTTGATCGTCGGGATAGGTCCATGTCCATCTGCCTCTTCTCGAGTGTCTGCTGTAGGAGTCGGTCCACGAGAAAGTTCAATTTCTTGCATACTGCTTCCACGGGGTAGAGATGGTTTGGCAGGAGTTTCGGGCGACACTTTGTCGGGTAAAGCTGGAGGTTTATCCGTTTCAGCATCACCGTTCTCGTTGGCAGCGACTTGTTTCGCGTCCGGATCAGATTCGGGTGGGGGAGGAGGTAGATCTTTGGGCGTCGTAGTAGAATCCTCCAGGGGCATTTCCACAGTGTCCCCGCCTGTAAATGCCTGAGCCTCGGTTGAAAGTGCCTCAGCGGGTCGAGGCGAGTCCGACATGGCCGAGAAATATGCGTGTATGCAGGTATAGGGATAGATGAGGTGTAGGTCAGTCGTAGACAATCTCGCTGGCTGGGCGAGGAGAGAGCGCGTGGCGCGTTTGATTCCGTTGACTGGTCAGTGTGGCGGTATCCTACGCGCTCTTGAAATAGGGGTGTGAGATGCTCGACTACAGTCGCAATGCAGATGGGTGGAAGAGGATCTCGCGCCGGGATGATACACCTCAGAGTATGAATATTCCATTGAAGACACTGTAGACACGATTATGAAGGCTGCCAGATCACGCCAACACGCAACAGTCCCGAGCAGCGAGCATCATAAGAATACATGTGATCGTACCCGCTCCACCACTTCTCCTCTCGTCCTCCTCGGTCATCTAAAGAATCGTAACATAGCCCATAATCATCCACCATCCAGCAGTAGACTCGGCATCATATCAGACGCATACGCGCACTAGATCGCACGTCTGAGCGATCGAATGGGCGGCTAGAACTACCTCCTGGCATTTGCACCGACGTTTCCAGCTAGACTGGCGGTAGCAGTAGCTGTTCTTGATGCGTCTGGATCGGGACCATTGAGTGTGATTGCGTATTGCTGAGTTGGGTTTGGCATGTGGTCTAGTGTTGCTGTCACTGTTGCGGTTGGCATGTCTGATGTCAGCATGGTTCGGATCAAGATAATGTGGATGGAAGGGGATTGAGTGGAAATATCGTTGGACTGCGCAGTATCCGCTGGCGACCAGTCACCTAGAACGAGTCGCGACAAAGATTGTCAAGAGGATTGCAGCAAGATGGGATCCACGATATAGCGGATGGGGTGGAGTTTCGGAAAGAAAGATGTCTCATGAAAAACATTGAATGAACATGACATACTGGTGACGGAGGAGTAGTTGGCAGGAGCAGCAGCCACGATAGAGAATTGTGAAGACTGTTGTTCAGCTTGGTCTGCGCACTACCGACAGCTTACCCTCGAGTATACCTGTCCATGAAGAGTCTGCATGAACATGAGGACATATCCGGGTCTATCGTCAGTACTTTGATCTACACGTAGTGCCGAAGCCTAGAGGGCAGACCAGCCTGGAGGCGAGGTCTTTCCTAGCTTGAATAGGCCCATAAGGCCAAACGGCCAAACTCACCCAGGGGTAATTTCCGTTCCCAAATCCACTTCCAAACTTCCACCCCAATTCTTTCTTCTTCCCTTCCTCTCCATTGGAACTCTCAATGCAATAGGTAAGAACCCATGCATGATCGTTTCATTGACGTTATGTAATTGAATATCGAAAACCTCGACACCAGTTCCACCTCCGGTCTCCCATGAGATTAAATTAGTTTGACCTTGGATCCATGGTGTATCGGCCGTAGGAGAGAAGACGGGCCAGTAGATGGTTGCTAGATTTGCGTATGTGAGGGGTATAAGGGCTAGAAGAGTGAGGAGTAGCATTTTTGGTGTAGGTATATGAGTTAATGATGAGTCTACGCGGTGAGTGAAGAAGAAAGAAAGGGCCATTCAGTTCGAGTGATTTACTCAAAGTAGTAATTATATCCTGATCTTGATGATGGATAAACAACCGCGTAATTCTGGGCAACGATATGGTACGGTAAAGTAGGTCTTACTCAGCACGTAGGTATACTCATACATCCTGCTATACTACCACAATGTAGCCACACCGCTACTCCACAGCTTTAGCATGTTACATCAGTCCATAGTGCACCATCGTACAGACCTGCACTGCACTACTACGCCCCCAATTCAATTCCTGAAATACACACAGCACTAACCCTAAAAGGAGGGCGGTGCTCGTTTCGCGTCCGACATGCAACACAACACTTTCAAGCCCGACAGCCCGATATATACATATATAAACAGTCAAAGCTCATCCCTTGTTTCTTTTCTTCCAATTAGCCATCACCTATCACCTACTCGCAACTGCTCTTAGAACTCGCTCACCCACTCAAACACTCACAATACATCAGACATAATGCTTTACTCTACCCTTTTTACTATCGCTTTCGCGACCGCAGCCACTGCTATCCAAGTTACTGCGCCTTCCAACTCGACTGGATGGACCTCGACCGGTGCTCAGGTCATCGAGTGGGATGTAAGTCTTGACTCGTCATCTCCCTTAGTTCTCCTAGCTCTTGCGGGGACAATTCCGCGAAGGGACCAGCATATCGTATGGAAGACACCCTAACGTGTCGTGATTGCCCATCCGACGCTTGGACCACTAGTCCTATGGAGATCCATACATTCATCCTCTTCCACCACTTTCTCCTCGCCTCCTCGCGCCCTCAGCCTCACAATGCATCTACCCACAAACCACTCTGGCCTCTCCGCTCCGCTCGGAGACTCGGGCTGACAATTCTAGGCAGTCAGCACAGACCCATCCAACTTCACAATCCAACTAATCAACCCATCATCACCCAACAGTCCCACTGAACTCGCCAAAAACGTAATGACCTCCGACAATAAATATACCTACACTCCATCCTCAGATCTCGCTGTAGGTGGACAATGGAGGATTAATCTAGTTCAAGAGAGGAGTGATGGTGGAGAACAGATTTTGGCACAGAGTGAATATTTCGATGTTGAAGCTGGGTAAGTGATGAGCGCAGTCAGTGGGGCCGACGGGGGGCAGCGAGCACGACTGGTGGGCTTAGTATCAATTCACAAGGGGCAGCTACCTCGGGCTATACAACAGCACCTGTAATACTGTACTCAGCTCGCACCTCCAACCACACCGTCTGCTGCCTCCAATCATAATCCAATCAGAAACAAGGCTAACAATTCAGAACCGCATCCTCATCCTCATCCTCGTCAGCCTCATCAGCCTCCGCTTCAGCCTCATCAAGCCAATCCGCTAGTCGATCCGCTTCAATCTCAATGTCAGCTTCATCTTCAGCTTCTTCAGGTGTAAGTCCTCTTGTGCATCTCTCCTGCCTGCCTCCCGTCTAGGGCACTGTTAACACCCTCTCTTCCACCCGAGCTTCACTGACAGACAGACTTCAGTGCCTTCATCAACTGGAAATGGAGCTGGATCCCTCGTTGCACCAGGAGGAGTATTGGTCGTGTTAGCTACTTTGGCCGGATTCTTTGCCTGAGCCAGTCTTCCAGGTCAGGCTCGGTGAGGGTCGAGGATGTACATAGAAATTAGACTTGGTACGGTTAATGAGCATCAGTAGTGTGCATAACGATGAACATCATGGACTTTCGCGATTTTTGCTTGTATTACTCACCCAAGTAAAGCGTTCTGCAATCTGTACCACCAGTTCTCGCGAGCCTGACGCCAAAGATTGCCGAAGAGCAGGGTACGATCATGGCACGGTCGTTAATGCATGCGAGGAATATAGACTGAAGCAGATTGAGATACTATAATTATACAAATCTTGCCCAGTATCAGTATCGAGACGGGATGATCGAGTCTAATTAATGTGAATGTGAATGGAATGGAATGGGATGGGAAGGGATGGATGTTGATACACTACTAGAAAGAAAAAGTCCGTCGTTATTATACACAGCATAATCTGTTTTTGTATCTCCTTGATCCACATGTCTCGTCTGCTCTACTGGACATCCTCAACTTCAGCCTTTGGGCTGTCAGCCAATCAAGCCCGACTACAGTACAGGCGGTCACCAGGATTGGTAAGCTCAGGCCAATACAGTCCTTCCAGTCTCGGTCTCTTCACTAGCTTTAGGCGTAGTCGAATCTTGCCTCTCCAATCCCTCTTTATCATGCGAATCAAGAGCTACTGTTCCATCGAGCGAATTCTTTCGACTGTCGATACTTGTAAAAGGTGATCCATTCGCACTAGCTCCTTCTTGAGATCCAGTGGAAAACATACTGGACTCGGCGGATGTCGCAGGTGTGACTACCTCTGCGGGGCGGAATACCATGCCGTTTCCGTTTACCGGCGTTGGATGTACGATAGATATAGATTCAGGTCTTGGCATAGGTCTAGGACCGTGTAGAGATGGCGATCGACCAGAACGGACAGAAGCTTGATCCCTAGATTGGACTTTTGCAAGCGACCTAGAAGAAGGTGATCCTGGTGATGGTGTCGGAGCGATCACTTCGGGTCGCGGGATCAAAGTCGATGTGGATCGTTGTTCATCCGTTTCCGCTTGAGAGGGGGACGAAGAGTCCTCAGTGGTCAAGACAACAGGCGCCAAGTCTAGCGGAGCTGTGATCTCCGGTGAAGCAGTAGGGGCGAATGAGGATGGCGCGAAATCCTGAGCGGGAGGTGGAGTGTTGAAAGCAGCAGCGGCCATTGACGATGTTCTGACCTCCCTGGGCGTCGATGGTGCATTCACGTTGCCGCTGCCATTGCCATTGCCATTGCCGGTCAGGACAGTAGAAGGTGGAGATGGCATACTTGCCAAATTAGCAGCATCCGATTCCTGTCTCCTCCTTAGATCCGCCAACGAGGTAGAAGGTCCAGAAGAGAATCGTTTCTTTAGTGTCCCCAAGAATCCAAGTTTAGGTTTCTGAGTTTGAAGAGTCGATTCCGATGCTTTCGTTCGTACTGATTGAGATTGACCACCGTTTCCGTTTCCGTTTCCATTGGCAACAACGGGAGCAGGAGGGGTAGTTCCAAGCGGCATCGACTGAGCCGTTCGACGAGGAGGGGACATGGGTGGAGCGGAAACGGGAGCCGATGTCCTAGGGAATGGAACCTGTGGTTTTTGGGCAGCAGGCATAGGAGCCTTCCTTGCCTTTTTCTCTGCTTTTCTCCTTTCCTTTTCTTCCTTTTCTTTCCTCTTAATCTCCTCCTTGGCTTTGATCTCCGCTTGCTTCTTATCCGCCTTGGCTTTTGCAATAGCAGCTTTCTCTTCTGCTTTTCGAATATGTTCAATCTTTGCAGCTTCTACTTTAGCAGCCTTCAAGTCCTTTTTAGACATTTTCGATTTCAATCCAGGTGTAGCAACCGCAGCGGCCGCTGATACTGTTTGTGGCATTTTCGAACTATCGTTCGCGGCTGTAGGGAGGGCGAGGGGGGCAGGCGGACGTTCGCCTTGTGGAGTAACAACGTCATCGGCATGTGTATGTTGTGAGAGTGGGGATGGGTTGCTTGGGACTGATGGGGCGGGTTGTTCCGGTTCGACAGCGTAAGACGAATAAGGCGCTGAAGCTCCTTCTGGTAAATGGATCTCTTCAACAGGAGGAGAGACGTTGGGCGATGTAAGGGGTGGCGCAGAGAGATTGGAAGCGGTCGTGGCAGCTGACGGTGTTCCGTATGGTCGAGCATAGTGCTGATGGTCAGTTTCTTCTTCTGTTTCTCGATCGGCAAGAGCAGACATACCTCGCCACCATCAAGGGACCACCTGCCCATACCTGCGCTCTTTGCCATTGGCGCCCTTCTGTCGGGAACCTGACTCCTCCGACGCTCATCAACCGACATGGTCCCATGTGCCCCTAGACCATTACCCATCGTAGCAGCGATAGCATACCCTCCTTCTCTAGGAGCTAGACTCGACAAGAAATCTCTCGAGTAATAAGCCGAAGGAGGTCTATTGCCACCTGTCTTGAGTGGTGAGAAACCTTGACTGTTTAGGGAGGTGGTTGATGAATGAGCCGATGAAGTGATGATCATTGATTCTGGCCTGGATAAACTGTTGGGGCTGTGTAGATAAACACCTTCGTTTGGGGGCGTATCGAATGACTGATTTCGAGATGAACGTTTTCGAATTGTGAGTTTCTTTGTTTGAGCCAATTTGGTGATACTAGTTGTTGATTTCGATCGAAGCGCAGCGTTGTTTTGAGGAGACTCATTATCCATTGCCGATGGCCCTGTTTGTTCAGTTCGTGTCACGCATATAGGACAAAGGGAAAGGGACGACTTACAGATAACCTCCCCTGGCAACTGACTCATAGTCGGCATATCGTAGCCCCTACTCAATCGCCTTACAGTATCCAGTGGCCTCTCTTTCGCTTGCCTAGTAGGATTACTCAAATCAGGTTGATTCGCTTCTTGATCCATCTTCCATAGCTCCTCACTTGTCAAACTATGCATCGATGATCGATTCGAAGATAAACCCGTTCCAGACGCATTACTCCGTCTTCGAAATGCAGGTTGTGGTAAACCCAGTTCAGCCAGATCTGTGCTTGAAGAATTCGGTGATTCATGGATAAACATCTGATCTGGCATTTGCTGCCTTGTCGTTGAAAGAGTCATGAGTAAACCCGGATGACGTCTTGATGCAGAAGGTGGTCCGGAAGAATTATTGCGATGACTACTATTGATTGAGGACCGACGTTTCCAAGCCGGAGGAGGTGCTTCTGGATCACCAGATAGTTGTCGATGTAACGTATTGATCGGTGAAGCAGGTTTGGTATTGTGGGTATTTGAATGCGAATCGGAAGAAGGGGATTTATTATGACCTGACTTTGAAGAAGAGGATCGTGAACGTGCAAGAGCGAGTTCGTATGGGTTTTGATCACTAGTTTCCGTAGGTGAAGGTGATTGATTCTGAAACGTTAGTTATGCGTCCTTCTTTCCTTCTATTGTAGATTGATAATATCGATAGCGATGACTGAGTGTAGCTTTGACACACTGGTCAAAGGCAGGGGAATATAGGTAGGATGATACGACAAAGGAGGGAAGTAGGTGTTTTTGAGGAATGGTGATCGTCGTTTGGATTCGCTCGGACAACAGCGTACAAGCGCCAAGTCTTACTAGAAGCAAGTGTGCAGAGGAGAGTGATTCGATATATGAAGTATCAAGAAGTATGAAGAGTGGAATTGGAAGATGTTTGGTGTTTCGTAGTAATCAAGTAATTGCGATATCAGGGTGAAATGTCCAGGGTTGAACTGGGGAAAGGGAAGATATGAAACCACCCGATATGTATAAGACGTATAAAGACAAGATATCAACTCACCTCCTCCCATGGTTGTAGTTGTGCAGCGAACAGTGCCATCCTTACTTCTTTGCTTTATGTATTATATTGATATTTGACTTGCTTGATTATCGATGAAATGAATGTCCTTTACGATCGCGCTCAAGCCTGTGTTTGTTTTGTTTTTTCCGGTTTCCTTATCTCTCCAGCGTCTATATTATGTTTCGAGAATTGTCCAGAATGACTAGTACTATAAGTCGATGACACCAATGCTATAGCTATAGAGTATAGTGATTCAATATAATAGGTATCGGTGAATGTATAGAACCGTTAAACTAAATGGTTGGACGAAAGCGGGAACCGGCAAGTGCTGTAATAATGTGGAGGGGCTTGGCGCGAAAGCGGTGTTGATATAGTGGAGGAAATTATCCGTGGCTTCTCTCTTCGGTAGTAGGTAGAATTCGTTCCCAAATGTATCCCAACGAGCCTGAAGAAGTGAATAGTGTAGGTGACAATGTGGTGATAGAAGCTATGTATTCAAGGTGCAAGTAAATGACCGAAGGGTAACGAGGGGTTTGAGACTGGGCAAAAAGAGCCAAGCAATAAGGTTCCGATTCGACCAAGGGAGCGTCACAGGTACACTTTGCGGCTGTGTGTGAGGTTTGGGTTGTATGGTGTGCAAGTGACTGGCTATGTATATGGTGTGTAGAGTAGATGTCTGGAACTGCTAGCTGCTACGGTACTACTGCTGGTCGTACAAGGAGTCGCTGTCTGTCCTACCCGCACGAAAAGGGGTCCGGTATGTTTGTCGAACAAGGCAATTGAGCACTCGTTCACAGTTTGTGAAAGAGGAACATGACACATTGATTTTCCCTGAACGATGCTGACATCGAACCCCATTCATCGAGTAACCGACAATCAATTTAAGCATTTTTCGGTATCTTTCCCTGTAAATGTCCCTGCACTGTTTCCGAGGATGCCGAAGTGCGACTGTGCCAGAGTAGAGTACGTGCATCTCATGTCATCATTCAGACTCATCAGTTCGAAGCCCCGTACTCATTAATAGTATTTAAAATATCGTCAGACAAGCAGACCGGGAGACAAGCAATTTAAACATTCAATTAGAATACTGAGGGACAAACAGTCCAACTGCTCTCCGGGCAAAATGCTCGCACATACATACATGCACATGCACTCATGGCGCCACTGCCGATCTCTCTCGTGATGCGGTGTTACTAACCTACCTGATTTCCCGGTCCCTGCACCGATTTTCCGAATGAACGGTATTAGCGAGCGAATGACTGAGAGGGGGCCGAAATATGAGACTCTGGTTCAGAGGCTGTTGAGCAGACAGTACGATTGGTATGAAATACATGTAGAATCACTGGCTGCGAGCAGTCAGAAGGCCACATTTGTGGTCCGGCTGGATCGAGTAAGCATGAAGCGCACCATGTACCGTCGTTCCAGGTCAAGATGAGCGATGTTCTTTCACCTCCGCCTTCCCCAGTTTATCATAACGTTGATCCAAAGCATACATTCAATTCTTAATCACTCAATCTCAATCTCGATCTAAATAGCACCCATGACCAAAGCAACAGCTTCTTCCTTTTCTGCCCTAACTCCCAATTCCAATGTAACTCCATTCCCAGCCTCGAATGTCATTCTACACTTGGCCAATACTTTGCCTCCTCCACCCGCAACTTGTCCAGATAGATTCAAGGTATGGAACGAACTGGATTGTGGTGATTCCGTTCCTCCTAGTGGTTCCATTCCTAGAACTTCTATTAAGGATTTAATGGCTTCTTTGAGGGATTCAGAGGATGATAATGCGAATGTCTCGGTTTGAGAGGCCGAGGAAGAAAGTTTGTCCCATTCAGAAGTGAATGTCACGTAGGTCGGCGATATGTACTGTGTGGTCAGCCAGATCTCCTTTACTTCGAACGTCCTTCATAGTGTGAAATAGACTCACATCCGCAGCACCTAGATCAACATCCTCAATCTGGTACTCGTCTGGATATCCCTCGTCCTCAGGTTCTCCAGTCGAAGGATCAACCTCCTTGCTGACGAATCTTAGAGTACAAGAGAATGACCCAGAGGCATAGGAAGCAGGTTCTTCTTTTGTATAACTGACATATACAGCACCCGAACCCTCTTGAGCCAGACTATCGACTGGGATGATGAAATCCTCAGTCAAGCCACAATCAGGTTGCGGACCCATAATGACCGACAACTCCTCTAGAACAGTATCGGGGATAGTATTCGAGACGTTGAACTGGAACACGACATGTTCCCTGAATACATGTTTGACTGCCGATACAACGTATTCGGTTTCCGATTCTGTGAGTGCGATGGGTTTAGGTGACGATTTGAGGATTTGACCATATGACTCGAATTCTGGCACAGCAGCGATCTGAGCAGCATAGATTGATTGAGTCTCGGAAGCTGTAGCAGGGGCAGAAGCAGGTTCAGGAGTTTTGGACGAAGAGGCATTGATGGTTTCCAAAGCGGATGGTCGGGAGGAGGCGACTTCAGCAGCAGCTGCTTCCCTGCTAACCTTGGGGACCGAGGCGAGATCGAAAGCAGTGGAATGACGGGAATCGTCCCTGACGTACGAGGCCAGTTCGGTTTCAAGGGAAGCAAGGGAGAATGTAGCTTCCTCACGGACGAACACGTCTGCTAATTCCTTGTCGTCGAGTACTCGAACGTACATGGCCGCTCGATCTCGGACTTCATCATCGACATCGTCGAGGCATCTATCATTAGCGCTTACCTCGCGCAGAGAGATAAGACTTACCGCCTCAGTAGCACACCGACAGACTTCATCAAAGCCTGATCCTCGACGGCAACACCGAATTTGGCCAAACTGCTCACAGCAGCAGCCCTGACTACCGCATTCTCAAGTACGACCCGGTTATAAATGTATCGAATGAACTTGGTTGGGTTCTTTGTCTTGGGTCCCTCCAATCCTAGCAAATGTAGAATTCGA
Organism: Cryptococcus sp. GC_Crypt_2; assembly: GCA_026538405.1. Taxonomy (NCBI): domain Eukaryota; kingdom Fungi; phylum Basidiomycota; class Tremellomycetes; order Tremellales; family Cryptococcaceae; genus Cryptococcus; species Cryptococcus sp. GC_Crypt_2. Next base: position 69,092 of record JALPCC010000069.1, on the reverse strand, counting down.
ACAGAGAGTTTGGTGAATTCGCAATCTTCGATAAACTCGCATAGGTGGGCAAGAGCGGTCTCTCGACAATCCTTGATATACTTGATCATATCAAAGATGGCCTCGACAACTGATTGTTTGAAATCATAGCCTCCCTCGTCACGTAAAACACCAGACAGGAAGGAGAGCATGATGGCTTGTTTTGCGGGGAATTTGAGGCATAGAGATCGGATAGCGTCAACAACCACAATCTTGAATTCATCCGTGATGTCGGCCATGAAGGACGAGATCTGCTTCATGAGTCGGTCAACAGACGCTTCGTTTCCGGTCTACATGTCAGCTTGGGAGACTGACGTCAGACGCAATCGGCTTACCTTTAGCAAGGTAGTGATGGCATAAGTTGCGATACTCCTGTTGGAATCGGTAATCAAATTCTCCATGTCCAAGTTGCAAGCAGCAACCGCTTGTGGCTGGGTCTGGGCGAGCTTGTTGAGTGTCTTGACGGCGGCGAATTTGAGAACGGCCTTTGGCGAGGAAAGGAAGAGCTGGAGGACTGGAAGTCAGCTAGGGGTATCACGTAGGTGAAGAGGAAACACATACCTGCGACGGGACGGACGAGATCGGAGGCCGAGACATTTTTCATGTCGCAAATAGCTCGTGCGGCCTCGATGTTGACCATGTCCGATTTGTGCCGCAACAGTCCCTCCAGGAACTCGTGCATCTGTCGTTGAACACTGAAGATCAGCTTGAGGGATTCAACGAGTTTTAGCTACTCACTTTGGATCCTCATCAATGACCTTTCTGGCATACCTGACCAACATACAGATGGCCATAGGATTCTTGACGACCGACGACTTTCCGCTAGCCCCTGGACCAAATTGCTGAACCAGTTTCGTGATAGCCATCCTATCCTTCTCCCTGATCAAGTACAACAGACCAAGAGCGTGGTATTGCATGATGTAGCTTGATGAAGCTACTGCTTGGTATCCACCTTGACCGCCTCCTGAGAGATATGATGATGCGCCAGAGAATGAAGATGACGAAACGGCTTTGGCATTAACGGCTTCCTGAGCTTCGTTAGACCAACGCTTGATGATGGCAGGTGAGAGGTGATAGAGGTGATAAGCCGAGATGAGTGATGCGGATGAGATGGAGGCGGATCGATCGACAAGGGCGGTCTTGAAATATCGTTCGACGGATTGAACTGATTGAGCCTATTCATTAGCTCGAACAGAGGCGTTTAGAGTGAGACTTACGTCGATAATCCTTGCCAAAGCCCTAATGGCATTAGGTCGGTAGATCACCTCCAAGTTCGGCTGCATATCCTTCATAATGGATGAAGTGACCATGATGACATCCTCCGCGATCTTGGATAATTCCTTGATGACAAGGTAAACCATTTGACGAAGTGCGGCCTATCATCAGGTCCTCATCCAACACATTTGTAGACACTCACATCCTTGTGCTGGAAAAGCTTGGTCACGCCAAAGAACAAGGTAGTCGCCTCCTGTGTGGAGAAAGTCTCTCCCGCATACAGCAAGTAGACGATCCTGGTCAACAGAGCCCTGCATTTGCGAGGCGAGATGGGAGATTCATTGAATGCCCTAGCTTCTTGAATCACGGTGGATTTATCGTTATAAAACGCTGCTTGTTAGCTGGGATCTCGAGGGCATATGTGAGGGCCGTACAGAGTCCACCAGATTCTTCGTCCTTCTTGAACGACATCGTAGGTACGCACGTCTACAGGAGTATGGGTATGTGTAGAGGTGACTAGCTGTGACCTGTGCTTCGAGACGCGCTGGAGTGAGTGCCAACACAGTGTAAAAGGTTAGGCGCACGGTACCTCTTTATTCGTTACCCTCCTTTTAGTTGTCGTCGGATGTCCCCGGTATCTGTGTGTCAGGCACGAGATAGTCGCTTAATCGCTTCGATAATTAATTTCAGACAGACAATGGAGCTGTGTATGTCACTGCACTCGTACTGTTGACTCACTGTATAGACTTATCGGCTTATCGACCTCTCTGGTCCCATCTGTTCTTGTATCTCTTATCACCACAACAACGCTGGATCGTTAAAGAAACAAGACTTTCACCCAAGATGCTACTACCTTTCATTTACAGCTTGGTCATACCTTATCTCCTGCCTTCGTGCCAAGCTGCTTGTACATCCAGTACAACATCAACGGACGATCTTCAGACCGCTCTGACAAGTGGTGGAGAGGGTTATGTGCTCCGACTGTGTGCCGGCGAGTCGTATAGTCTTCAACAACCTCTGAATTACACTGCTGCCAATCAGGTATGTGACCTCCTTTGTTAGCAAACGGAGCGCTGAGTTTCAGGAAATCTCGACCGAGGGGTATCCTACCGATGATACTAGAGCTATGCTGGTGGTAGATGGCTTCAATGTCTCGACAGCGGTCCGAGCAACCGATTCAAACCTGTCTGGCGTCAAATTGAGGAACGTGCAAGTGAGCTTTTCCGATTGCAGCCCTCTGGATGTGAGCTGATATTAGATCAACGGGAATAGGAACGATGAAGATATATATCCAGGCGGAGGTGCGAATATCGAATTTGGAGGACCAAATCAGAATCAGCTGGTGGAATATGTCCGATCTTACAATCCGAGGTGCGTCTTTGTGTACCTCGCCTTGTATATAAGCTGATATTCAGGGGCTGGTCTTGTGTTCACATGTATGGGTGTTGAATATCTATTGAATCGCAATCGCTAACAAATAGCGCCGAAGGTCCATTCACATGCTCAAATGTAACTATCCAAAACAACGATATAGGCCCTTGCGGCTCGGACGTTTTCCAAGAGGTAACACCCCCTCTTCACATATTGTTGCTAAGCTCATCATTAGTGGGCAGATGGGATCAGTCTCTCCTGCCAATCGAGCATGGTCCAGAATAATGTCATCACTGACGCGACGGATGGTGGAATTGTGATTTTCGGTGCTCCATTTAGCACAATCAGGAATAACACCATCAGCGTAAAGACACGTACCACCCTTGGTGGCATCAACTGTACGCCTAAGACCACATTTGTAGGGGCAAGACTAACATACAGTGGTGGACGTTCTACCTTGGGCTCCACCGGGGAATTACTCCCATACGGTAGTCAGCGGCAACATAATCAACGGAGGTTTCGCTACAGGTGTAGGTCTCCTGTACTGTCCATTTCATGAAGCTAAATTAGCAGATGGGAAATGCCTCCTTCGGAACCAACAACGCATCAGCAATGATCAAAATTGGAATCGTAAGTTTCCCTGACTCCCCTGAGATGATTAGCTGATAAAATAGGCAATAGGTCCAGAAGTGTGGTTCAATCAGTAAGCCTATCGTTTGCATGATGTGGGTTGAGGCAGAGTGAAAACTGACGAATAGGCGATTCGAAAATAATCAATCGACAGGGGGAATCGTCGAGAACAACGTCCTCTCAGGGGCATTCGCATTTGGAATAGTACGTCGTCGGCTCTTTTCGATTTCATAGCTGATCGAGTAGGCAGTAGCTACAGCCCGCGACTTCGTCATTTCCAACAACTCGTTCGCAGGGAACGTCTCATTCGTATGTCCCCTCTTCCAATCTTCGTACAGATTATTTGCCCCCTCTCTTCGACACGCTTCCCAAAACCCCCCAACTCCTTTACGTACAGGTGAAAGACTGGACTAATGGCAGATTGGTGATTACGGTCAAAATTGTACAGGAGCCTACCTAACACCTCATCCCCCAACTCCCCTCTTACAAGACTTAACATCCCTCACCAACGTCACCCTCACCCTCCCATCCTCTTCATCCTCCGATAACTCCAACACGGGAACGGTGCCCAATATAGACACTTTCATCAATGGTACAGCAGCTGGACTGACTTGTTTCATTCATCCCGACACGAATTTCGTAGGGTGGCCATATGGTAATGGGGGATTGAATGCTTTGCCTACTACTACCTCTACTGGGGGAGGCGCAAGTAGTAGTTCTCCCGCTCCTGCGCCTAGTGAGTCAGGGCAAGGGAATGGGGCTAGTAGGTGGAGAGGATCGATGATACCTGCTCTTGCACTCAGCCTCGGAGGCATGTTTGGACTCTTTGTAGCTTATTAGGTGACAGGTGGACAATGAGATCGCGCAGGTCGCAGATAGATATAGATATTGATTTGTAGACTAGGAATATGGATTCGCTCTTCACGACATGTATGTGTGTGACTGAATTCGAGTCACGACTGAACCGAAAGACAACATAAACGTGCATTCGTAAAATCATTATTATATCACAAACACGGAAGTGACGACTATGACTGACCCGCTACACGCTAACACTATCCCCTATGCCTGGGTCTGAGTCTGATTTTGAGCTTGGAAATTCAATGTTCGCCTACATGTTAGCTTTGTGCATCATCGTAGCTCAAGTCCACTTACTGGTTACGGTTCGGATCAGCCAATCTGATAATCTTATTTCCTTCGCCCTGTATATCGATTCCGCCCATTGACTAGATACAGTATTAGTACCTTCCTATCGAAGTGAGAGAAGACAAAGCTGACCTGAGGGGTAATGAGGATATACTGAGTCTCGTGGGAGCTCTTGGCACCTTCAAGCTATTCATCAATTCTGTTATCCTATTACGGGTGACAGGTGCAGGGACGTACCAGCATTTTTGCTGCAACACCTCGGTTCGCAGGATCGAGGAAAACGTCCCATTCGTCTAAACATCTCATGGGACTACTATTGAGGTTCCACATGGCCAGCAATAACGAAACAGTAGTGAACGATCGTTCTCCACCCGACATTGTTTTGGGGGTTTTATATTGACTTGGCCTCATGATTGTCTCTCCACTATCGTTCGTTTGAGATTGCAGACCATTCTGTCGTACCTGATTGAATGATCAGCATGCCGTCAAGAAGTCTAGACTCGATTATGGCTTACTCGGATGTACATGGCTCCAATATTGTGGTCGAAGAGGATGGTTGCGTCCATGTCCCGTTTGGCCATTGCACTGATAAACAGCGTGTTGGCGTGAACGGCAGTTCTTCGTCTTTCGAGTGTCCAGTACCCTCGACGATTATGCAGCGCAGTATTGAACATCTTTCCCTGTCAGTCCACATCACATCATGAGTTCCACTTCACTCACCTTCAACAGCTTCTCCATGTCGTTGACCCTTTCCTTGGCTTTGACAAGTTTTTCCTCCGCTACAACTACTTGCCTAGCAATATCATTTCCAGATACACCAGTTCTATCATCAGCTGGGTTCAGTCGGGAAGGATAGACATACTCTTGCTCGGCTCTCGTACACGCCGCCTTGGCAGCTTTGACCAGTCGATCGATTTCTGGCGCTTTTCGTCGAGTCTCGATACGAACATTGTTGGTCATCGAGTTCGCCTGCTCAAGCCATTTCTACCTGTCAGCATGGACAAACCAATCCAACTCACCTCAAGCTGGTTTTGCTTTGCCTCTACCACAAGCTGAGCGTTGTTACATTGTCCCTCGAAACCTGGAAGTCTGGACTTCCACCATTCAACATTATTGGTCGCTTGAGATCGGTCCTGAGCTAAAACAGTGGTGGCTTCCTGACTCCTCAGCAGATACCCCAGCGGAGGATGCTATAGCTCACGATGGTCTCAGTCCTCTGAGGTGCAAGAGCCTCCAGTTCCGCCTCCACCTCTTTCTGCAGATCCTTAGCATCTCGTTCAGCCTTCTGCAGCTCTTCGAGTTCATTCTGTAATAGAGCAAGTTGGTCTTCTTCACCTCGCTTTCTAAGCTCGGCGCCCTATTTGTCAGTCCGGATCAGATGTTGTGACGTACATTACGAAGCTCGACCAAATTCGCTCCGACATCCACTTGCTCAATCTCGGAAAGCTGTTCTGCAAAGTCACGTTCTTTCTTCTCGGCCGTCTTGAGACCGTTAGTTATCTTCTCGAGCTCTCGCTGAGGATCAGCGCTGTTCCAGTTACACTGCAGCACATACCCTGGCATGCGCTAGTGTAGACCTGCATTTGATGGTTTCAGCATTGGCACGCGTCAAAGCTTGGATAGCCTCTTCCCGTTTCCTGATCAACTCGGCGTGTTCGCGTCGACTCTCCCTACGATATCAGCGTCCGACGAGTATTGTAACATACTCAATATCCTGAGCGACATCTTTGGTCAACAAGGGGGTTCCACGGTATTCTTGCATAGGTCCAGATGAATCTTGTCTGGATCATCAGCACGAACGCCGGATACCCGATATAAAGTAGCTGATTCAAGACTCACCCGTTGATACCTCTAGCATTAAATAGATCGGCCGTAATGAAAGTACAATTCTTGACTCCTTGTCGGTGTAAGTCTCGGACACGTTCAGTGACACCGCTTGGACCCGAGATCTGCGGCCAGATGAACGTTCGTTCAATTCCATGTCGATCAACGAGGATATTCCTGACATCCTCATTATCAATCTACCAATCAGTACTCGCGCACTCAATGTACCCACTTCAAGCTTTGACAGGATCGTATCGTTGACATGACTTAGATCTCCATCTTTGATACTGAATCGATCTCCAGAGTGTTGCAAGACAGACACTGGTGCACGTCCTGCGCCAGTCGCATACCCAGGTGTATACCCTCTAGCGCCGTTAGCGGAATGCTACACGGTCGGGAGGAACCTACTGTCGCTGGCATTTTACCAAGATGTCCCGCATGGTTGTCCTGTCTCGATCGTTCAATACTGCAAACAAACAAAGCGATTGTCCCAATTGCGATTCGAAAGCCTTCTTGTATCGTTGATCAGTTAACGAGACGTGCATTCCAAGCGGTCCAAGGGGTTTTCCACCTGTCCATCGAGCCCGGTCAATCTCACGCATGACTAGATCGATCTTTCGTCCAAAAGCATTCAACCTACTCCCGGATTGAGCCTTGAGATCCGATATTCTACCTGACATGGCAGTTTCGGCTGCCGATGCCTCGAGCCTGAGATCGGTGGCTTTTTGTTCTTCCTCTTCGGCCTTGATCAGGGCTGCTTGCGCATCCGTAATTGATTGTTCCACAACGGGTCTGGTTCTCCTCAACTTGGCGATGAGGGTCTGATGTTGCTGTAAGAGATCGCGTAGGCGAATGACTTCAGGATTGGTTCCCTCACTTGCGCTTTCCTTCTGCTTGATCCTGTTCTCGTAATCCTCGACTTCGTGCGCTCCCATGGTGATGGCATCTCCGCATCTCTTAATGTCACTCTGAATGGTCAACGCTTGCTAGACCCACTCAATACTTCAAGCACGACTCACCGACAACTCTGTAATCAGCCTTTGTATTGCAGTGACTTTCTTTCTCTGCGACTCTCTCTTGGCTTTGATAGGTGCTTCGTTGGCACTGAAATCCTTTATTGTCATATCGAGCTCATTCAGCTGAGCTTCGCATCGAGTCATTTTTGCCTGTTTGTCAGGTACAGCCGCTATTCACTTATGTGGATCACCCACCATTTCAGTCTCCAATCTATGCTGCCCATCGGTTAATCTCTTTTTACATTTCTCGGCATCTTGCTCTGCATCTCGAACTTGCTGCGATATCTCAGTCTTGCCTGTTAGGTAATCAGGAAGACACATACAGCTTCTCCATCATGCACATAAGCCCAACCCAATTCGGACACCAACTTCTCCACCTCCTTCCTCTTGCCCAACACCAATTCTATCTCTCTGGCTTGTCTACCCAGACGGTCCGACTCTCTTTGGAGTTCTGGGATCGTAGCCTTTTCATTTTCTTTGATATTGGTGAAGTAATTGATTTGCTGGCGAATCCCATCGTAAGTTTGTAGTAGCGATGCGAGTAAAGTGCCTTGCAAGAAAAACTATTATCAGGCATGACGACCAGTATTCACGTACTTTGTAGAGTGACTTTGGGTCCGAGGACTGCAGGAAGCTCCTAGCTTGATCTTGAGTGAGGACCGTAAGTGGGGAATCGATATGGAGTCCAAATCGATCCACAATCCGGGTCAAAGTCTCTCGCTTGTCGGCCAGGACTTTGCCATCCCTCGAAGATCGGAATTTGTAGCTTGTAGCCCCCGATATGTTGATCACACGTTCAATCACCAGGTAGGGATTGTAAGTTTCTGGCTCAAATGCACCGCTTCCCTTGTTCTCCAGTGTGATTGAGATTACCGCTTTACTGCGACATGAGCTCAACACATCAAGAAAGTGCAGGAACTAACTCGGCGCCCCTCATCACGAGATCCTTTAGACTACCTCGACCGGTCTGGGCGGCTTTGCCTCCGAAGGCGATAGAGATAGCAGTGAGAATAGCGGATTTACCACCTACTCATTAGCTGAATCTACTGCTCTTGAAAGTGAATGACTCACTTCCGTTATGTCCAACTAGGAAATTCATCTTGCCCCCAAAATCAGCGGTCAAATGTCGATGACACATGAAATCCGTCAATGTCACTGACTTGATGACACCTGCGTCTCTGATTTTCTGAACATCAACCGGTGTTTCAGCCCATAGTAGGAGACCTACCCCAGCATATTTAGCTCTTCGGACATGAGCAGCTTCCATATACTCTTGCGTTGTTGTATCATCCATTCCATCCATTTCGTCCAATATCGCATCCTCCTCGTCCACTTCTATCTCCTCCTCGTCATCCTCATCAGCCTCTTCCCCTTGACTCGTCATATTCGATTCTTGAGTATACACTGGCTCAGTGGCATGTCGCGAGGAGCTGGCATGATCCTGTATTTCATTCTTCACCCGGACCCTCTGATGGCATTAGCCTACATCGCATCAGACAGAAAGCTTACTCTCTGAGCATCTTCTTCCTCTGAATCTGCGGTCGGGGAAGGCCGCTTCGACGGTCGCCGAGTCTGGAGTGTTCTAGCCATCTGACGATGTCGTGAACAGCTCAGGCCGGTTCGCTGAGGAATAGTAACAGTTATACGTTGGTGAAGAAAGGAAAGGAACTTTGAAACGCTCGAGTGGAGGTCGATTTGACGCGTCGACGCGCTCAGACATGAGCCCCTGGGTTCAAGTAAGTGCCGCAAAATCACTAAAACTATCATTAATGCATAGGCTAGTTGGCTAGGTGACTGGACAAGCTCGTCATGAGTGGATGTGACGGGCCTTCACTTGGTATCCTGCTTGCAGACGTATCGAGTGCTCCGCCAAATTGGACAGTGTGAATGTAATGCATTCCGAATCCGACCTGGAATGTCAGCTGAGCGCTTTATGAGTGGCCGACTCACTGGAGGTTGTCCGTCTACAGACTCATTGTTACCACCAGTCACCGTCTTAGATCCGCTTGCCTCCCTGACAGCTGCGCTGGTGACGGCTTTTTTAGGGTCTGAGGACGAATGACGAGACGAGCCTGACGATGATGAAGAGCCGGGTGATCGGGCGGTGCTGGATGAAGATGATGTGGGCGGTCTGGAAGAAGATGATGATGATACAGCAGGCTTTGACGATGATGAAGATGAAGTGCTACCAGCGGCCGCCGCTCTTGCTCGGTCTCTCATTGCTTGCTGTCGAGCTTGTTCTGAGGTTGACGATGATGCCCCAGAGCTGGAAGTACGGGATTGCGAAGATGAAGATCCAGAGGGACCGGCTGAGGATGAAGATGCTCTGACAGTCGGTATTTCGGGTTCCGGTTTAGCATTCAATTCTTGGCTGAGCATTTGCAGGGAAAAGAAGAGGAGCAGGCCGAAACCAAAGGTTCGATTCACTGTAAATCAGGCTCTGAGATACTCGTCACTCACGCAGACTGATACCAATAATCATAGCAAGGCACTTTGTCCTCCAAAGCTTCTGCTTGTGACTGGTATCAGCTCTCGTCTCGGCGTATCCACTCACCGCCGCTCGATCGCCTTGCGCTTCTGGACCTCCACAGCCGCTGCCCTCGCTTTCTCGGCCTCCTTTTGCCTTCTGAGCTCCTCCTCTTTCTGCTTTGCAGCCTCGGCCGCGCGCTTTGCTGCTTTTGCTTTCTCTTCGGCTCTCAGCCTCTCCTTTTCTTTCTCTCTTGCTCTTTCTTTTGCTTTCGCTTCGCGTCCTTTTATCTTGGCCTGTTCCTTCTCGGAGAGCGGTTGTTCCTCTACTGGTCGATTGAAGTGGCCACTGCATCTCAGTGGTAGATAATGTCGACACGTACACATGGGTTGGTACGCCGCTCTCCCACCATAATTCGTTTCCGACCGCTGCAGCCTTGCCCATAGGGTAAGGCCAAGGTAATAACCGATTTAGTCTTGTGGTCAAGAACGCGCTGGGATGTGCACGCATTTCATCCCATGGACTCGGTTCCTCCTTTTTCGGTTCCTTCTTTTCCGCTGCCTTTTCTTTAGGTTTCTCTCGAGATGAGGAGGAGGAAGAAGACAATTTAGAAGGTTCTTTTGGTTCGGGTGGAAGATCAGCTACCATCTGGTTCCAAATTAGGAAGAAGCTACTCGTCAGACTGATTTTGTAGGCGATACATACAAGAGGAAGGCAATGGTCATGTTGACCCATGTCACCTGCATGGCTGTCACTCCGGGGAGCAGGCGCATTCTTTGCGTCACTGAAACCATCAGCTGAATCTTCTTTTGCAGTGAGTATATACTGATGGCAAAAATGAGCAATAAGAAACCCCACTTCAGAAGCCAAGGGGCTACATCCCTGGAGGTAAGCACTATCAGTATCCAGGACGTACATCACACGTTGGGCTTCAGGTATGAGCATGGGCATGGTATTGCTAGCCATGAAGAACACCATCCCGCAGATGAGTATGGGGTAGACATAGCCTGGATCTCCGACCTGGTCGAACACCGTTGGCACGTATTGAGGTTGAGTAATGCTCATGTTAGTGGAAATAGCGGTAGGCGAATAAGATGGATGACTAGATGTGTTGAGTACTGATTTAAGTTGCGTATCATCTGTCAGGGGCCACAAAGGATACCTTCATGGCAGTTTCATAGTTTCATAGGTCCAATATATTATGTGCTATAGTCTTTGCTGCTCCTTTATGACCTTTTTCCATCAGCATGGCAACAAAGATTGATCGAGAAGCTTACCGTCGTGCCATAAGCCGATCAATGTGTTCTCGGACACCCCCTTCCCAATCTTCCCAAGTTACCGAAGCCCACCAATTATCCCTGACCATATGATCTTCGTTGTATGTGCCCTTCCTCCCCTCTGTACGAGTTAGCGCCGAGAAGCAAGTCATCATGAGATCTTACCTCTGGCTCCGACTTTGCCTGGTGGCAGAGCCATTGCAGCCCTCCAGATACCTTCGTGCTTGTACCCCAAGCGAAGAGCGGCTTTCTTGGAAGGCTCATTCATGGTAGTTGTATGCCATTGACACCTCCTCAAGCCCAGACCTCCTTCCTTAGGCGTGTCGAGGATACGATGCATCATGAGCCCAGCACCATGCGTCAGCACATGGGTCCGCTGGTATATCAGGCTTGACTGGTGTTTAGACAAAGTGAGATACCTGGAATGGCTTGTCAATCATGATGTAACCAGGCTCAGCAGTCATGTGAGGGACGGAAGACGAGATTTGTCCCATGACACCTGCAAAGACGTAGTCTTTCGGGTCGGTCTCTGGGGTATCGCTGCCTGGTTTGTCGGTATAGACAGCGTAAAACAGACTGCTCTACCCTGTCAGCCATCATCGATTGATCGAGAATGGCATACCGTAGGCAGCCTAGCAGTGACCTCAGCCCACTCTAGGACGTCATCGTAGCATGTCCAAGGCTTACTTCCCCACCACTGAGTCAAGTCGGGGTTACGCTGAAGAGCCTCGAACAGTGGCTGAGCGTGGATAGAGGGCTTTAGAAGATCAGTCATCGTGCCAAAGTCTCATGTAGGCTTGCTCACCAGGAAAGGCCTGAGCTCAACGCGGTCTGAGCGAAGGGTCTTGATGTCGAAGCAGTAGTTGAAATCATACTCTTCCAGCGGTGTATTTGCGTGGATAGCCTTTGGTATACTGGCATCAGCAGCTTTGTACTTGTTGACAAAGCTTTCGGTCATGCTGTAGTAAGTCTAGATGGATGATTTCACGCCCATGCATCCATATAAGGGGTACAATGCGATAACAGGTCGACTCGAGACGCCTTTCTTAAGCGAGGTGGGGTCAGCCATCTCGGTCTTAGCCGAACCACTTATCGCTCCGTGGGAGAGTTGGATGTGGGGTCAAGTGTGGAGGTGACTTCTGCTTGCTGTCAATCAGCCTTCCATGTCACTGAAAAGATGAGCTCACGCTCAACGAGCCGCGCGGATGATGATGCAAGGCGGGCACTTGGACGTTGCCCTGGACCTCCACACCCCAAAGTAAGCACCCCCCAAACATAACACTGATGGCAGCTCCATTTGGAAGGGTCACCCTTTGACCAGTCTTCGACGTCGGCTTATAGTCCCGACCGTTCACCACCGTCACCCAAGAATAGGAGTCTTTCTATCGCGATCCCGCCCAGTCCTACCATAAGTGACTCGCCAGCTTCTCCATCCGGCGCCAAGCGGTCCAGGCGATCTACCGTTTCCAAGGGCAAGCGGTCACCAATACCGACAGAGCAGCCGAAGGGCTTAGTCGAGTCTAGAAAACTACTAGCACATCTCCTCGACAGGCTAGAGAGCAGGGAGAAAGCTCCAGATCTGCTCGATATCGCCTTTGCCAGAGCTAGTTCCGCTAAATGGTCAGGCAGGAAGGCGAAGGACAAAGGGACAGTAGGCAGACTAGGGCAGGTCATGGTAGCTGCTGCTCAATCTGGGATTGGAGTAGGACAGCATGCGAGTCCAATGGAGGGGAAAGTCTATGAGCAAGACGATGATGAGGTGGGCGAGGTGGGCGAGAACGAAATTGGGTTGCCAAGATGGGACGCGGAACCTACTTTTGATTTAGTAGACCAAACCCGAGGACTGCTCGTTTTAGCCCATCGGCAAGGATTGGATCTGTTCAGCAGGGACATACTCGGCGAAGCCTATGGGGACCATTTACCAGCCCATACTAAACCTCGCAAACTTGGTGCTCGTCTATCGTCCTTCGCTTCGCCAGTCGCAGCCTCCAAATTCACGTTCCCTGACCCACCTCGAATCAGTATTGGTGACTCAGCTGGAATATCCGAACGAACCTTGCTCGAACGGCTTCTCGACGTACTACAGACTCTAATGTACGAAGACAGTCTACATCAAATTCAGCGCTTTCGACTGCTAGCTCCTCCAAAAGCTCTCCAGGCGGCAACGCTCGATATCGCCACCGTGGTTTTCGACGTCTCGGAATTAGACGATAAAATACGGATAGTAGAGATGGTAATAGGGGGTCTGAGCTATATGGCACCAACGATGGCCGAGAGGATTTGCGAGTGGCTAGAGGGTAGGTTGGGTTATCTACTTGACATTCTAGAAATGGAACGACGGCCGCCTGCGTTCAGCTCGATTCGTCAACCACTACTGTCGTCTCTCGCACTGCTACATGACGCTTCACACTCGTGTCTACGACTCGGTGCTCACGTATCAGCCACCCTCATTGCCTTCACAACCATATTACAATCGCCCAATACATCGTTATCCGCCGCTTACAGAGCTCATAGTATACTTTCGATGCTTCTGAAAGCCAAGCCAGACTGCGCGTTGGACCTACTGCAAGTCATCGCCTTTTCGTCACGCTCAGCAAGACGAGCAGCCCTGTCCCTCTTGTCGACCTACTATCCCCGTCTGACAGGGCACAACACTATCGCCCGCCGAATTCCAGAACTTACTTACGCCCAACACCTTGCCCCCGTCACTCAATCATCTGGCAACTCAGCGGATCACGCCGAGACTCATACCTATATTCCATGGCGAATCAGCTCTAACGAATCACTGCCGCCTACGCACAATCGCTGTCTCACGTGCGAAGCTGAAATTCGGGGGTTCTGCGTCAAATGCTCATTATGCTCCGATATCCGCCATGTTCAATGCCTTCAAGGTCACGACGAAACGATGACATACGATGTGATACGCATGTCGAGTTCAGACACCAAGGCTGTACACGTCAAATACAGTCGCTGTATACCTCGGCTCGATGAGAAGATTCTGCATGGGTCGACAGCTCAAGGTGATCTCGAGTCAACCCGGAGGCGACTCGGTCAACACGACTTGCACTTGGTCAACCTCTTTACCTTGACGAATTGCGATGCATGTCGAGAACCTCTGTGGGGCACTCTGGCACAGGCGTATGTTTGCACCAACGGGTGCCAACGTTTTTTTCATCCCACCTGCATCGATGGCCTACAGAATAGCTCAAATGCGGCTTGCCGACCTGGACGACATATCGTCATCGATGATATCACCGATAGTACAACCTCGGACCCGTTTCGTATCACTGGCACGATACTCGAAGCTTCTTCGAATCGCGATCTGACGTCTTTCTGCCTTTCCGGACAAGATCTGGAGGACAAGACGTATGATGAGATCGCCATACTCTATGGTCACCTATGGACGCAGCGAAAGATCCTGGAAACAGGTCTGGCAACCGGTACTATATACGTTATCGGAAGAGATAAGTCCCGGAGTCGAGGCGATCCACTCGGTCTCGCCAATTTCACGAAGGCTTATGAGAAGCTTCTCGCCTTCAAATCGGACAGCGCTTCGCCCGCAGCGGCAGATTTTGCCCAAATCAACCGTGCACCCAAACCGCTGGCGCAAGGGTACCTGTTCTCGCGACACTTTATGACTTACTGCACTGCTCTTTTGCGTTCGCCTCCTTCGATGGCAGTCGAGAATAACGACTTGCTCAACCCATTCGGACATCATCCGGAAGAGCTCGCTTCTGCGAACGGCGGTGCTGCCGAGATGGTCTGTCTCGGCAGTATTAAATCAAGTTTGGCACATGATCTTGGTATCCAGGACGAAGCGCTGATTACGGTAATCTTGAACCAGCTCAACGCCCTCGGATTTTGCACCATCGGTTCCCAAAATCTTGTTGAGGACAATGATGTTAGAGACGGCGATAAGTGGATGTCGTTCGGTCTGCCTCTATTGATGGACGCATCGCCCACCATCGAAATTCTGATTACCGCCATCGAAGTATTACTGGACGATGTGGATCTATCCCTGAATGAGCAGGCTTTGATACTGCTTGAAACGCGGGCTTGGCCAAGCCTGTTGTGTTCCCCGTATGCAATGGAGAGGGTGACTGGCGCTGTCGCTGCTTGGGTCATGCACGAGGTAGATCTGTGCATCCAGGATTTTTGCTGATATACAGGACCAGTACCTTCACCAGATTGTCAAGAAGTATGCCAGCCGCAACAGACCTCTTCCTGGTGTACGCGAGACGTCATCCAGCGCCAAGGGGTATCAGGGCACTTCAGCTGTACCTTTGTACAAAGAAGATCGAGGTCGGCTATCAACGCATTATGCTAGACCATGGCTCAAAGCAATGCATGACCAGGATGTCGAATTGTGAGTGGTGACAACTGTGTGGCAAAGCTGATGGACAGGTACAGTCGTGTCATTTACGATCAAAGTCTGCGGAGCAAGGAGTTGCAGGCGCCGATCCACAATCTCAGCGACGAAGAGGTGAGATTTGCATTCTGTTCTGTATTCGGCTGACAGTTACAGCACGCGTTGAGTATCGCTGGTCATGCGTTAGATCGCTTGACCGCAGCTGCCGAGGCTGGTATTTTGTACTCGGTCCACCTGGACGTGACTACCGCATGGCTCGAGGACCTCGGCGCACTAGCTAGAAAGGTGTGAAGGACATAGGGACTGTTGCTAACTGGCAGGATCACCCCTTCCGCGCGCTGTCTCGATTTATCGGAGCGAGTCATACTTGGGATAAGGGAGACGCTGCCGACATCTGGTCCCATGCTCGCGTAATCTCGACGGAACCGGGAGGCCTGGAGAAAGTATGCCTCTGGATGAGAATCTTTGCCATCTCCGGTGTCGAGGTCCCGTGGGAGATGATGTCGCATGTTATTCAGGTCGCCGCGTCGGGCTCGCTTGCATTGGAGGCTTTGGCCGATTTGATTCACGCCGTTGAGGACAACATGATGTCGATACCACCAGATTCATATGCTGGATTATGCTGTCAGCTCTTCGGACATTTCTGCTCAGCACTCGACATCCAAGACTCCAGCAAGGGTGAAAGAGTAGAGAACGTAAGGCTCGCCCTCCACCTTCTGCTCAAGGCATATGGGGTGTCCAAAGATGACATTGACACCACCTCTCCCGGGGGGGTTGATCATGTCAAGGTACACGGATCTCTCAAGTAAATCATCCTACTTTCTTTTATCAGAAGCCGCTGATAAGTAGCGAGTCCAAACGGAAGCGACTTACCTTGGCACCTCGCCAGTTCGATTTATCGGCAGATACAGTGCTCCAAGCTGCAGGGCTATCGAGGTACCCAAAATACCCAGCTCAAGAGGTGTTGAATTTTCTGTGGCTTTTGACTACCAAAGCAAGTTTGGCGGCAAATGTCGATAGCTTTGTATTTCTATTCCTTGACTTGAAATGGCGAGCTGACGGACAGCTATACGAGCTGGGTTCTAGGTTATTTGAGATGTGAGTCGCCTCACGATTCTTGCAACTGATCAGTAGCCTCTGGCCACTTCTCGATTCCAATGCGAATAGTCAAAATCTCATGCGGATTGTGCTCCGATTACTAAATGTCAACCCCGGCGCGCTCGAACGCATAGTGGCAGACGACTTGACCAAGAACCGGTAGATCCATATCCCTTTGTTGATCCCCTCCGCTGATCATCTAGCAACATATGCCAAGAAAGACTTCTCACATTCGTCTTGTCTCTCCCCACTAGTGAAACAGCAGACGCGCCCTCGTCTCATGCCTCTGCTGTCGGACTTATCTTGATCTTCCTACGAAGCTTGACTCATCCCTCTTTTCGGACGCCCGATCAACTAGTCGTGCTTGGCAGCCTACTTCCCAGCCACTTGGCCGCGATGTCAAAATGCTTCGCAGATCATATCGCGCGAGCGAGTGACGAGCGGCGAGTCGCTGTGCTCTGTGATCTCCAAAAATTCAGAGCAGCTCTACCGCAATGGCCTATCCTTTCATGGACCGATTTGGAGGTTTTCTTGGCCGAACAAGTCGCTGCTGTTTCTCAGATGACTTCTTGGCGCAAGGTACGCTCCCTTCCAGAGCTGCACAGGGGCGCTGCTGATATCAGTCGCAACCAGTATCAGCTATGGTGGATACTCAAATGGTTCGGTCGTCCTTGGTCGCTCTCGCTCTTGAAATGCTGGCGGCCGGCGTGGAAATCTCCTGGGGAATGGCTCAAAGAATACAACAACACGTCGCTGCGGCGTGCGCTTTACCCTGGCCGGTCCCCAATGAAGCGATCGTCACCCTCATCCTGCCTGCTCTTCGTCAGGTGCTCGATTCGCCGCAAAGACTGTCGACCGGTAACAGCAAGAAAACAGTATTAGTGGGATCGCTATTCGTCCCGGTGATAATCGATTTCGGAAACGAGCTTCGGAAACACGACTATCTTACACAAAGATGTCTGCTCGATATCTTGATGGTGACATTCTACAAGCAGGATGTCAAGGTTGTCGAGCTGGCTGCGCTGGGTACATTACAGACGGTAGCTGACTTTGTCGTTTTACCTGGAAGTACGGAAAATCGTTTGTTGGCTATTCAAATTTTACAAACCTCCATCTCGCGGATTGAAACCCATTCTTTCCTTCGAGTGTCACCATCCATCTTCTCAGTGATCGCGACTGCCTACATCGAGCAGACGGTCGATGGAGGCGATTCGGCTATAGTCGAACAATGCCGCATCCTTCTTCGGACTATGATCAAGTCCTTTGGCCATCTAGTATTGTTCATCCAGGTATTCAAGAATGATTCGATGAACCAGAGTTGGACTCGTTCGAAATCGAAAACTAGTCTCGCACTGCAGAATTTGATATCTGAAGAGACGGGAACAACGATTCTCGATACGATCTTTGCAGATCTCGCCGATGTACTCAAGAGGGATCCAAGTGGCTTTCAACATGTCCTCGATTCACTCGCTGCATTTGCTGCAGGATTAGAGTCGGAACTTTCGGAGGCGGCTTCTGATCACTTGAGCACGCTGCTCATCCGGATCGGCAAGCACGTTGCCGAATGGGATCCGGGTGCGTTTGCTCCTGGGTCAATATTGAATACATGCCGATACCTGCTGGACCGCGTCTCACCAGCTTCGGTTGAAGTAAGTGACTTCTCACAGCCATAGGTAAATGTGTAGCTAAATCTCTAGCCTTTACTGCACCAGACCGCTACGCTGCTAATGCTTGCCATATCGCGCTTTCACGCCCCATTCGAGGTGGTTGAAGCCATACTGCAAGTCGCTCATCGTATCGCGACCAGGGAGGGCATCACAAATACACCTACAGCTGTGGTAACCGATACGATCCGCAGCCGTCTCCATTCAGGTGACATACCCGTAATTAGCATGTTGACAGTCTTGAAGGTGAGGCCACCCTCATGTGCAGTGACGTCCCCTGATGGTAGTGTCTCACATCTTCTGGGGTTCCACATAGTGCGGAGCGACATGGTATAATCCTAGAAGCAAGTTCAGGATGTCTTGCCATTCTTAATCGCCAACATCCATTGTTCAATACCGTCATCGATCCCGAAATAACTCTCAACCTACTTGACGAAGCCGCCAACGTCCTCCTTCAAGCAGAGCACATACAAAAGGGGATCATAGGTCTCCATATCCAAGCTGTACCCGAGCAATCGGCACAAGCAAGATGCGAGATGTTTACTCATCTCACCTCAGCTGCCAAAGATAGCAACTCGATCAATTCTCTATACCCGGTCGTTGGTCGCTCCGCTTCACTCTGCTTGCGGGCATGCGGTGATTTCCTCTCGGTGCCGGACACTAGCGGAAATGGGGCCGATATGTTGTCTACTGCCTTCAATGTAACGAGGCTCATCCTTCTTGGAACGAGTCCGGAGGCGATACAAGCATATTGGGCTAGAACATGGCCTGATTGGCAGAGATTGATGAATCTCTCGACTGAGGCTCTTTGCGTGAATTCGGTGAGTGGAGAGTGTAATGCACGAGCTCAGCCAAGCTGAGCGTCCAGCCGTTGAGATCAGTCTCGCACTCTGTCTTCCTCGATCTAGTCATTTTCCTCACGACGATCGACTCATCAATTTTGAAATCCGGGCGAGAGTCTATCATGCAAGCCGTGGTGCAGCTGGAGGATCGTCTGCAAGTGACGGCAGGTACGATGACTGGCGGGAAGCTGCAGAAGGCCAAGCAATCGTTGACGAGCTCCGGGAACGATGCAGCCAACGTCGATTTCGATCTCATTAGAAAAGGCATCAGAGCGGATATACTAGCTAGCGAGAAGTTGAAGGCTTTGCGGATGAGGAAGTAGCCACCATTTATTGTATGTTACTACGAGGAACGAATAATGATAAGATATGAACTGTTATGCATACATTGTTAAGAAGCGAAACCGTATCAGACAATAATTACCCTAAGCCTTCTTTGGCTTCTTATTTCTCTTAGCATCCCCACCACTCTCTCTCCTCTTGACCTTGTCGGCCTTTTTAGGCTGAGCAGTCTCAGCAGGAGCACCACTCTTCAGACTGATCGTGCTTGACAATCGAGCCTTCTCGGCCGGAGTAGCGTTCGCCAAAGCTTTAATCTGAGCTTCTGCCGACGAAAAGTCTGCAGAACCATCGATAGCAAATTCAGCCATGTCGATCCCTTCCAATAGATTCTTTTCGGCAGTCTGAAGCTTCTCGACTTGCTCGGGGTTCGCCAGATCCTCTTCGATAGTCTGATCGGTTGCTTTGAATCCTGAGCTAGCTTCTGGGCCTTTGATCAGAGTGGAGATGGCGGGTTGCTGGAGTGGGATATCGCTACCAATGGACGATTTTTGTATGTCTTGCACATGCTTCGTTAGGCGACGGACAATTTTGCTGAAAAGTGCCAAGCTTTGAGATGATGTCAAGCCAAGCTCAGTCTATCTGTCAGCGATATAAGGAAAAGGGTCACTTCGGCGCGACTTACCTCGAGTGCCTCGACGGGCTTGCGCTGCAATCCCAATGCGAGTAGGATCGCTTGTTGCGCAGCTGAAAGTGTACATTCCTCTCCAAGCTTTTTGCTGAAGTATAAAGAAGCCAAAGTAGGAACGAGATCAAGGATGACATGGTATTCAATCATGTTATCGGCATAGGAGTTCAATCTCTTCATGTCGAATGGAGTGATGAGAGCATTCAGCTCGTCCGATGTGATCGTGCGGCTGGGCGCGATTTGGGAAGAATTCAGTGAACGTGGTGACGTTGCGTCGATGACCGAGAGGGAAGTGGAAGAATCGAATTTCTTGAACGAGTCGTATGCCAGGAGTGACATGAATCGTTGTCTGAAATCTGACCGTCAGCCCCAGCCCATATAGTCAGGCAATTGAGACTTACCCTGCGCAAAAGCAGAAAGCCAAGATTCGGCCTGAGCGGTATTACTCAACAAAGCTCTCAGCATGACAAATGAATGTTCGCCGGTCAAGTCATTCTCTCTTTGACTGGCAAATAGTGGCGTGTAGCCTGCACGTTTCCAGAATCGCAGTAAATCTTTAGTCAAGCCGAACGAGACTCCGAGATAATCGAGTTGTTCGGGTTTACGCTCTGATAACCGCTGTAGCAGTGGTGGCATCTTTGCCGCGTCTCTTACACCGACGCTGTCGGATTGTAGTGAGGTCCCCTGGTCATCAGCTTGGCTTGTTGAGAAAATAAAGGTGAGCGTACCGGGGTGACATGCGCGGCATCGGCAAACGATTCTCCGAGATCTGCAGGGGCATCATCAAAGTTGTATAGCTCGCCGCTGTAGAACGAGTTGAGTGATTCGAGTGCACGAGCACCATAGCCCATCTACATTGTCAGTGATGATGCAGCACGTCTGAAGGAAAGAGAATTACTCTTGCGTAATCAGGGTGCGTGGCTATACGCACGACTCGTGCACCTGATAGGGAAGCAAAGTCACTATCCTGGAACTGGCCAAGTCAGCTCGAAACGATTGGAACGGGACAGCGACTCGCCTGCTGCGAGATGATCCAAGGAATCATGTCTCCTGCACTCTTGGATCCAAATTGGCTGAGCTCTTTCAGCACCTGATCCCTCGAGATATTACCCTCCAATGCGACTTGTAGGACCACAAGAGGGTCAGGCAGATTATTGTCGTCCTCCTTGATTGGCGGTAGCAAGACAAACAGGTGATGGGCAGGAGCATCCGATAACATTTGTAGGTCATTTGGCGAGTTCTTGTAATGGCTGGCGACATAGAGTGCCATCATTCGCTGTAGGAACACTTCCGAGGCGGGATGATATGAAAACAAGGTGTCGCGATTGACATAGTACAATTCGCAGGTTGATGGGTGAGGGCATCCTTGCACTGCTTTCGAGATGACAGTAGCATCAAGGCAGAGGAGATTGTTGAGCCATTTCTCGACATGATCTCCCGGGGAATATCGGATAGGTTCTTCCAGCTTGATCTCTCGTAATGAACGAACGTGTCCACCTCCAGTTCGACCTCCGGGTGTAGCTTTCGATGGGCCCGCCACTGCTAAGTTGTCGTCTTTCGAGATAGACGGTCTCGTTTGTTCACGCAATTGCTGGATGAGTTTGATCGATAATGATCGTCCAGTTCCCTCGTACCCATTGATGGTGGATGCCATGAAGACTAGGTATGGTCCAATTAATTTTCGCACCAATGGTAAGGGAATTGCGGCCGCTTCATCGATGATGACTAATTCAGCCTGACCGAGCACATGACTATCCTCGGGCGAAATGTACTGAATCGTCTGTCGGTGTCCGCGGAAAACGTTGACTCGCACGATCGCCTTCTTGAACTCGGGATTTGAACTCTGAACAACGTCGTAGTCGATATGTTCCTCGTAGCCTAATGCGTCGAGGGCTTTAAAGACGAACTCGAACAGTGTCTTTAAATTCTCCGGGTCGGGAGAGGTGACGAAGATGTTGGAGTAGTCGTGTGCGAGTGCTGCACCGATTGCCAAACCGAGAGCAGCGGATTTACCTCGACCACGAGCGGCAGTAAGGGCGACCGTCGAGGATAGAGTCTTTTCAGATATGGCTTCGACAAAGGTCAGGATTGCTTTAGCCTGTTGATCAGCTTGGATTCGGTATGAGTATATCTCGACGCACCTGGTCTACGGTCTTGGCCAATTTCGCCAGAGCGCCAACGATCTCCACTCCATTCAAGCTCTCTTTCATGTCTTTCAACTCATCCGCTTTCCTCTTTCTCCCGCGATCATCATCCTCCGATTTCCCTAGCGTGATATCCTTTCCTTTCGATAATGGTAGAACGTTGAGCTCGTCATCCAGTAGCAGACAGTCGGGACACGATCCTAGCGATAAGATGAACCTCTCGTTAAATCTTGGCTGGACGAATTGGTGTGCGTCAGTCCTATATCGAGAATGTACGTCCTGTCTTGTCAGCTACCACTTGAATGAGAGCCAAAGAAGACGTACCATAGCCATAGTATAGAGCTGCTTGAGACTCGACATGGTCTTGAGCAGCAAAACAACGATCCCACCTCCCTCCACAGTCTCTATGGTCCTCGCAAGCAGATTTGGCGTGATAGCCTCGTAATCCTGCAAGACTAGCATTCCGAATGTTTGACCGAGAACCTTGGCTGAATCCTTGTAGTATGTATATCGAATATCTGTGACTGCTACGAATAGCTCGAATGGGTCTTGCTCGTTTGGTTCTCTGATTCCACGCTTGACATCCCTCTTGATCTTTGCCTCGCGCTTCTTTCGATGTCTAAGAGTTAGGGGCTTTTTGGATCAATGGATTTGTTACCTACGTGGTGAATCCGAGCTCCTTCTTGTAGCACCACAAAACGTTCGGTCTCGACGAGACTCTTGCTTGCGAAAGCAGGAAATGCAGATTGACGACCTAGACTGTGAGCACGAGGTGAGATGGTATTGCGGACGACTGACCTGATCTCTGCCCTTGTCTCCGACCATGACGAAGAAGCTTCGATGATTAGCTTTGACGCCATTTGTAATGAGAGCCGGTATCCTCGGATCTAGCTGTTTCCTCATGATGTATGTATCGGTGAGTATAGGTATAGGTATACGGTACTCGGGTGGACAAGTTGATCTGAAATACTGGGATTAAATGAATAAATAACTATAAAACAAATATCCTACATCACTCGCACTACTTGACTCAGCATGTCTCTGAATCTATCTGTTGTACATCTATCTGTTAGGCCTATAACAGCGTCATTATAGACGTCCCCCTCACTTCAACCTTCTCGCGCCCAGACCATATAACGCAAGAGCGATCGATCCGGAAGGCACGAAAGCGTATCGTACAGGTCAGAGTCAAGGAAAGGAAGAGTGAAGGGAGGTGTCTTTTGGATTCAATCTCAAGATGTATGTTGTTGTCCAATGTCCGAGCTTGCTCTTGCTTCCTATGAGTGTCTGATATCTTGGATAGGACGGATGGATTCTGTGTAGCTGCTTCATCTTGCGAAGAACCGAAAGGGTCTATTGCTGACAAATAAGGTCAAACAAAGTTGTGGTATGTCATTACGATGCGATGGCGATAGTCCTGGTGCGACCTGAATACTGTCACTGATGTCTCAGCCACATGTCTACAGAAAGATTATTGACGATGTGATTGCGAATGTAGGAGTAGATTTCGAGGAATACGGAATGGATGAGGCAGTCTTGATCGCTCTTCAAGCCGTATGCCCACGTCCAATCTGGTGCATGGATTACTGGTGCTGATGCGCAGAAATGGGAAGCGAAGTTACTTCAGTCACGAGTAGCGGACTTTGCAAGAGCGCCAGGCGCGGGAGACGACGATGATTCTGATTCAGACGATAATGAACCTAGTCGAGCGGGCCCATCATCGCAAACTCAGAACAACGCTGCACCTCCACATAACCCATACGGATACTCTGGCGCCCCAGCAACTATACAAAATGGTTATAATCAGCAATATCAGCAGACTACTCAGCAGTATAATTCTGGATTAGCGTTACCGGGTATGGTCAATGTCAAGACGGAACCCGATATGCCAATCAGACCTCGAGGTGGAGCAGTGGGTCCTCATACTCCGCCGGCGTCTGCTTTGGCTGACTTGCAGATCGACGACTCACCGCCTCTGTCGGAAACGAAACCAGAACCTAATGCTGCCGGTCTGATGCCAGGAGATGAAGTCATCAACTCAGATCTGGACGATAGCGAGGGTGAACTTGATGATGATGGTGAAGGGGATGACGAGGCTGATGTGGACATCGTCTTCTGTGTATATGATAAGGTGAGCTAAGTGATCTCTGCCTGCACGATCTAGCTGACAAACAAGGTGCAAAGAGTCAAAAACAAGTGGAAGACCGTCTTCAAAGATGGCATGATACACATTAATGGTCGAGATTATCTCTTCCAGAAATGTAATGGGCGAGTCCGGTATCATCTCACGGGCAACTTGGCTGACAGTACAGCGAGTTCGAATGGTAGACGCGTTGACGTTGCCCGCCGAACCCCTTAGCTCCCCTATACTGTATAATAGCTTTTTGGCGAGACCATCTCGCCCGCTTCCTCTCCTTCAAGCGAACCCTTCAAATTGTATTGCCACAGCTAAAATACCCCATCACGTCATATTAGAATCAGATGCATGACCAACCGCGAAACGTGAAATGAGTGAAATGTGAATGCATGAACGCTATGAATGCTGAAGCAGCTGAATGGCTGAACAGCTGAAAGCTGAATGCATGAATGAGAGAAGACGGCTGAAATCCGGGTAAACCTCCTCCGAAGCGTCATTGCCTGGTCGTATACAACTACCAATTGTACACCAGCCCAGCTTCACTCTGCTGGTCACTCATCATGCCGCCATCTACTACAGCTGGACCATCATCAGCAGCAGGGGCTCAAATGGTGACTCCACAGTGGAGACAGTTCAACTTCTTCGATGTCGAGGAGGTCAAGGATGCTCAAGACTTGGCATCTTCACCTAGGATCCTGCGGGTAAGGCCTCCCCACCTCAAGTGCCCAAGCTGATTTGCAGGACCTGCACCCATCGGCAGTCATCTGTCCTACGTCACCTTTCTCTCCACTAACACCCGCTGTCATCGTGTCATCGGGATCGAGTATCACCTTTGTAGACCGGCATTTCGCGACCGAGCGGTCTTTCACTGCTTGGGAATCTAATGGCCGGGCTATCGCTCTTGAGGAAGCAGGAGGGATATTGGTAGGGATAGGAGAGGAGGAAGGAAGTAGATGGCCGGTACTCAAGGTCTGGGATCTGACTAGGGAGGATAAGAAGAAAGGCGGTGGGCCGGTGTTGATGCGGAACGTCAGAATACAACATGGTCAAAGGCCTCATCCTGTGAGTCCCTCTGCCCCCTTTGCAACTTTATGCTGAATGTTTAGGTCTCTTGTATGGCAATCACCACCAATCTATCACATCTAGCTATAGGCCTAGGAGATGGTACAGTCCTGCTGTACCGGCACTTGCTTCAATCCCTCACCACCTCACCTACGTCCCTGACATCCCTACCTCGAGCCCGGGTCGTTCACGAATCCCCCGAACCCATCACTGGTCTAGGCTTCCGAGAACCTACTAATTCACCGTCCAACACGTCCAGAGCGCCAGAAAATGAGAAGACGTCCGGACAGGTCAGTCTATTTATCGTCACCACCAACCGAGTTTTGGTAGCTTCTACCTCGGCAAAAGGCGGAGATGCAAGGACGATCGATGAGATGGGATGTGGTCTCGGATGTGCCATTATGGATTGGAATAGAAGGGAGATGATTGTCGCGAGGGATGAGGCTGTTTATGTGTACGGAGCCGAGGGGCGAGGAGCTTGTTATGCGTATGAAGGTGAGTAACGATATACCACAGAACAGATTCGAGGTGTGCAAATGTCTGATCATTAGGACCCAAGAGCTCTATCAATGTCTCTCGCCATAATCTCGTCATCACCTCACCCCCATTCTACCCTTCAGCCGGGTCAGCTTCAGCGACAGTGCGCAATTACGTATCAAAGGCAGGCGCGAATGGGGATACAGATACAGCCAAAGTCACTATACTTGATCTGGAGAATAAGTTGGTCAGCTACTCAGGAACATATAAGCAGGGCGTAAGAGCAGTGTTTAGTCAGTGGAATGGCACTTTTGTTGCGGAGAATACTGGAAAGGTGAGTTCAGTTAACTTGGGCGGAGACTGAGATGGCTGATGAGTAGCTTTCGAGATTAGATGAGCATGCCACTTCTGCCAAGCTTGACGTGTTGTATCGACGCAGTTTGTACACCTTGGCTATTTCGCTTGCTCGATCGTCCGGATTAGGCGAGACCGGGGTGGCAGAAATTCACCGCCGCTATGGAGATTACCTATATACCAAAGGAGACTTTGACGGAGCCATGAACCAGTTTGTCAAGACTTTGGGCAATCTACAACCAAGCTATGTTATTCGAAAGGTACGCCAAGCTCTACCCCGCTGTGGCTGATATCAGTACCTGGACGCTCAGCGTATACACAACCTTACGACCTACCTACAAGAGCTTCATTCCCGCCAATTGGCAAATCCAGACCATACAACTCTCCTCCTGAATTGCTATACCAAAACTTCAGATCGACCACGGCTAGACGCTTTTATCAGGAACGAATCGTCGAGATCTGGGGATCTAGAGGAATTACCTTTTGATCTCGATACCGCTATACGAGTCTGTCGACAGGCTGGATTCTACGAACATGCTACGTATCTCGCCAAGAAATATGGGAGACATGGGGATTATCTGAGAATTCAGATTGAAGATGCTCAGCAGTTTGATGATGCTTTGGCGTATCTTCGAAATCTAGGTCCTGAAGCTGTGAGTCGGTGAGAAGAGCTCCAAGCTGATAACTAGTGTCAAGACAACATGGTCAGATATGGTCGGATCTTGCTCCAACATCAACCAGAGGAGGCGACCGAGTTGTTGATTGACCTATGTTCTGGAAATCTGGGTAAAGCTCCTACGCATGTTCACCCATCTTCTCCTGCGGACGCAAAGGACAAGACAGCGAACGGATCGGGTACTGGACCAGCTATGCTCTCGTATCTGGGCTATAATCGGGTCACTGGTTTCTTGACCGGCGACAACCAAGCCTCAACCTCCAACGGCACTACCACACAAACCAATGGCCAAGTCAGTCATGGAGAGGAACCCAATGGTAATGCTCCACAGCCTGAACCTACACAGTCACCTTCATACACCCCTCCGTCACCTCAGCGGTATTTCGCCCATTTCCTCGATCAACCCATCATGTTTATCCATTTCTTGGAGTCAGTCGCGCTTGAATTATGGAATCAACGAGTTGATGCTATTTCTCGGACTCACGAAACTCCTCTCGCTATTCGGGAGGAAGTTCCGCCCAGCTACGATCATGATCCTACTAAAGCCGACCAACGAGCTGTGTGGAACACTTTACTCGAATTATACCTTTCTTCAACCCGATCAACCGAAGGCACAACAGCTAGCCAAGCTAGAGATAAAGCGCTTGGTCTGCTTGCAGATACCGAATTACCATATGATCCGATGCACGCCTTGATATTATGCTCATCGGCCGATTTCAAAGAGGGTCTGGTGAGACTATGGGAGTCTATGGGAATGTACGAGGATGTGTTGAGATTCTACATGGACAAAGATAGAGAAACCGATCAGGTTCAGTCCTCGTCTACGTCTGACTCGATATCGCCCTCGGCACAAGTTCTTCGATACCTTGATTTATACGGTCCTTCCAATCCCCATCTATATCCACTCGTTCTTCGATACCTCAGTTCCTCGCCTGAAATTCTGTCTCGTCATCCGGATAAATTGGCTTCAATCCTCCAGGTAATTGATGAAGAGAGGATCATGCCACCACTTGCGGTCATTCAATTGATGAGTCGAAACGGAGTGACTAGTGTTGGAAGTGTCAAGGAATGGTTGAGACAAAAGACGATTGATACCAGAGATGACATCTCCGCGGTATGTCCCCTTTAGTATCGGCTGGTGGCTTAAAGGCTGACATGCAGGACAAGAGCTTGATTGAGAGTTATAGATCCGAAACGGCTTCTAAAGAGAAGCAGATTGTCGAGTTGTCAGATACAGCTCATCCGGAAGTATTCCAAGTAACTCGATGCGCAGCATGTGGTGGGCAATTGGACCTGCCAAGCGTTCACTTCATGTGCAAGCATTCTTACCATCAGCGGTGAGTCTCATGTACTTGGAAGCTGCGGAGATGAGCACAGAGCTGATGTGTCAGATGCTTATCGGACTCTGAACCCGAATGTGTACTTTGCGCACGCCAGCATTCGATCATCCGCGAAGTCAGGCGGAATCAGACTAGACTAGCGGATCGACATGATTTGTTCTTGGCAGAGGTTCATGAAGCTGAAGATGGCTTTGGGGTTGTGGCCGGAGCGTTTGGCCGAGGGGTCATGGGCCGCAAGCCAGAGGCTGCTTAGTTGGTCAACTAGACACAAAGATTTAGATCGTGTATTAGATCCATATCATGTGTTTTCAGTCTATACATTAGATACATACAATACGCAGTAGAGCTGCCTTCCAGTATTGCCATTCAACAAACATTCAACATGAAGAAGCCATATCCTTATACCGTTCCTTCCTATCCGGATCAATCTCTTCTAAACGCCCAAACAATTGCCTTGCCTCTTCCCTCTGCCGCGTGGCTTTGAATTTATCGGTAGAAGGTAGATTGGCTTGTAACAGGAGGTAATTCGCAAGTGCATTCATACACCCTATGAGTCAGCGAGCCCGGTCGAAAGAGAAGAAGGGAGAACAAGAATTACATTTTGAATCAGGTTCAGTGTCGTGTAATTCGCGTATATTGTTGATTTCCCTACGGAGAACTTTATCAGGTGGGTCTGATGTTAGTATTTGATAGTCAAATGATGGGGTAAGATCCACGGACTTGTCCCAATTAGCCATCGGTGGTATATCCATCCGGATTGATCCCCTGGATCGGTCCAAAGTGCTTGTGTGACGAGTTCGAATTCTGGAAACGGAGTCAGCATGATGCTCGATATATTGAACAGCCACAAGCAGTCCCGAGGCGCAGAATAGAGACTTACCCTGATCCTTCTCCTCTTCAATCTGAGCCTGTTCCAAACCCTCCCAGATCCCACCGAGGACTTTTGTCCTACAATGCCAAGCTGAGAAATTACTGAAATTGCTCTCGATCTTTTTACGCGTGTATGCCAGTTCTTGAGCCGGACTCCGGGGCGGGGTGAAGGAAGAAGGGAGTGATGAGAGCACATATCGACGATAATCCCATGCGTGGACTGGTGAATTAGTTCATTCGAGATTCTGGTCGAGTGGATGGGCAGGAGACAAGTGAGCTGGGAAACGTACAATTACGTGAGTCAGCATCTAGTAATGCTTCGATAACTGCCAATTCTCCTTTCCAAAACCCACACCTCCATCCCTCTGTCATCTCCTTCTCTGTAGATACTTGATCTATATTCCCGGATTCATCTGTTTGAGATTCTTGTCTGGACTCGGCCGGGCCAAGGGGGACATGCTCAAGACACCATTTCCGATGATTCCAGATCCAATAGACTTTAGGGTGGATCTGGAGGTACGCCATCGTTAATCTGAGTTCATTCTTGAGTAGTCCTACAACCTCTTCTGATGATCTAATTCTCAGCAAAAGTACAGACCCAATTGGGGCAGTGGGACACACCCATTGGGGAACAACCCATTTACCAAGATATTTCGCCTGTAATTCCATATCGTATAGAACTCGGGATTGAGATCTAGTAATTTCGTAGTCTGATCCAAAGCTTCCGGGGTGTATTCTCTACCTTTCTTCTACCTTGATCAGATAGACCGGTACAAGGCATAGAGACGTACCTTGCCCAAGACATCGGCCTGCAGGGCGCTGTAGGCTTCAATCTTGGATAATTCCTTGAGTCGTTTCGCCTCTGCTGCTTGTGGTGTTATTCTAGTTCTCTTGATTCCGTGCTACTAGTCAGCCCCACCTTGACACTCGCAGCTTACCATCTTTGGATGTATAACCGGCAAGAAGGACGTCTCAAGTGGAGGGTATTCCGGTTTCAATTGATTGATCCGTGCCTAGATACTTCGCTTGATACCATCGTCGGCATCAACTCTTGACTTCAGACTGGTAGTATATTAGCTGGCAATATGACAGAGTGAGTCATGTTCTCCTGTTGAGATCAGAGGCTTATTGCAGATACTGGATCTCCAAAAAGCAGTACTGGTGCAAATACTGTAGTATCTGGATCCGAGATGATGCTCCAGTAAGTCCCCCATCATTTCGCAAACGAAACCTAATGGACAGTCAAGAAGACAGCATGAGACGGGTCTACGACATATCGGAGCGAAAGAGAGGTTCATCAGGGATCTGTACAAGACTGGAAGTATGGCCAAAAGGGATAAAGAGCAGGAGGCCCAGGAAATGGCTAGGATCGAAGCTGTACGTCCATGCGGGTTTGATTCATCTGGTCGAACCGTTCCCTTGACACGTTACTGATATGTAGGCGGCTGAAGCATCTCATGCTCAAGATACCGGTACAGCAGGCCCTTCTCGTAAATCCGTCCTATACACCCAAAGCCACAAAGCCGGTTCCTCAGCAACTCGACCAGCGAAATCAGGTGATAAATTCGCAAACTATTCTACAGCTTCTCAATTAGGTCTAGTCGATGATGAAGAGCCTTCACCTACGACATTTGAGATTGAGCAGATGATCAAGAATAAGGAAACGAAAGTAGGGCAATGGGAGGCTGTTTCGAGTGAACCGACGGGTTTATCTGGATCGAGGATACGGACGGAACATGGTGCTGATGGGGAAGAAGAGACTGAAGGGTGGAAGTTTGGGCATAGAGGGAAAAGAGCAGTGAGGGATCCTTATGATGATGAGGACTTTGATCCTAGTGCGATCTTGAAGATGAGGAAGAAGGCGAAACAGGAAGGGGAAGTACCGCCAGCACCTCCTGTCGTTATACCCACAGCAGAGGAATTGGACGGGAAGGAAGGTGCATTGAATAAAGAGGGCTGGAGTGGGAAAATTGAATTGAATCCTGTTGAACAGGTGGAAAGCAAGAATGAGATGGTCTATCAATCAGGAGGCGGTTGGGTCAAATTGGAGAATGGGCTTGGGACTACCTCGCCGCCCACGGAGGAAACTTTGATGGGCACTGGAATAGCTGAAGCAGTGGAGGAAGAAGCAAAGCCTAGTCTGGAAGAGATGGGAATAGTCAGGGACGTGAAGCCAGTGGGACCAGAGGTGCAGGCGGACGAGACGGCGGCAAGTGGTGGACAGGCGGACAAGACGGCCGCAAGCGGTGGAGAGGCTGGACCGGAGGCAGCATCAGGCGGATTGTTCAAAAAACGTCGTCCGCCTCCTAGCTCCAGGAAGAAGTAGTTAATAGCGTTATAATGCCCAGTACATGCCAGTCGAAGCATAGCATATAGGATTCAATATTGTATGGTGCAGAAGATTGAATGACCGGACATATCCGTCGACGCGTCAACAATCGACTGTTTGCCGTTCATCATACCACTACTTGCATCAACTCAACTCACAATGAGCCAAACTGGTCCACCAGCAGACGCCAAGCAAGCTCAAGCAGCGGCATTACAAGAGATAGAAGCTGCAGAGAGAATGAAGAGGGCTATTGATACTCAGCTCGTACGTCTCCCTCTCTACACCTTTTCGACCTTTGTTCTGTTCTAACAATCAGGCTCACATTGAAGAATCGATCTATAGATTCGAGGGAAGCTATCTAGATGATACAGCTCATTCAGGTGGGAACATCATCAAGGTCAGTCTCACTGTTTATGAAAAGTGGAGAGACGAGCTGATTACAGGGATTCGATAATTACCTGAAACCACCTAATTCGAACGTTAATAAGAAGAAGAATGAGGTTACAGAGAATGATCGATTGTTTAGTACTTCAAGTGCTACTTATCTGAGCGTATGTTACACACTGCGATGCTGAACGTGAACGTGACTGATCACAGGCTCCTTGAACGTCGATATCTACCTTTCAACTAAATTCGCCATCTGCCCCTCTCCTCATTTCATTCCGCGACACCTAAACCACTCCTGCTTCTGGACCACAATCGATCTGGAATACAGTCACTTGATGCTCAGTCGCACAACGCTGGAAGAAGGTGATCGAGCCTCGAGCCTCGATATCTCCCCGCCCATATCTCTGTTAACTATTTTCCCTTCTATTCTGTCTTTGTTGCCGGTCTATCTACGTGGAGAAACTGGAATCGATTTCAAAGCCGAGCCAACATCCGTCATATCAATACTGGGCATCACTTGCTTCGCCTGAGCAACCAGCATGCACGATTTCTAGCTCGACCCACGCCGAGTACCCCTCAAACACCTCGACGCACTCTCAAGCTTCCACACATGGCTCCTCTAGACAACATCACCCACAAACACCGCCTCAACTAGGGCATGGTTATTCAGGCTAGAAGCGACAGATCGCAACGGAGATCCTTGACAACATAGCAGGAGAAATCGTGGTGATCATGATGGCTTGTGCATAAACTTCAGTGTATCCATAGTAACGATAGAATGATTGGATGATTATATTTATGACTGCACGTTCACAGGAGACCCATGAACCCTATAGATGCCAGCCGAGTTAGTTGATAAAACACTTCAGAGTCGTTCAGGCGAGTGAATGCCCTCAAGCAAGCCACAAGGGGAGTTACCTTTGAGCAAACGCGCATGCATTGATCAATTAATAGAGGTGGAAACCTTAGATTTGGGAGTTTCGTGTAGAGGAGCTGCATGCATGTCAATACTACTGTTCTATACGAGTCGGGCGTTGTTGGTGCTATGCTTGTAGCAATTGTCACGGTCACGTATGGGATCGACATTCATGCATACGCGCCATAAATGAAGGAATAAAGTGCCACATCCCCTTGATCAAACGCCGAGAAACTCCGGTGGTTGAAGTAACGTAGAATTTGATTCCGTGTGATTTGGTGTCATTCGTACAGGAGGGTCAAGGAAAGGAAATTGATTACAGCTTAGAGAGACTCGTTTCCCTTCATCCATACACTTTATATCCATCGAAATGGTGAGTAGATATATATCATCAGCGTACACTACTGCAGTATAGTGCTAATCAATCAGGTCCGATACGCCTCCCAACACATCACGGCCGCCAACCCCGAAAAGTGTACGTTTATTGGAGGAGATGAGGGACATCAAGAGGGGGGAAACAAGGATCATATAAACTGACTATACAGTCGCTCAGGCTCGAGGCGAGTACCTCCGAACGCATTTCAAGAACATGCGTGAGGTCGCTGCTGTCCTCACTGGTGAGTATTTAGGATTTTGGAAGTAGAGGAACAAGGATTAATGGAACAGGCATGAACGTCAAGAAGGCTTACACCTACCTCTCCGATGTCGTCGAGCACAAGCAGGTTGTTCCTTTCCGACGTTTCAACGGATCCATTGGTCGAGCTAGCCAGGCTAAGGCCTTCAAGGAGACCAAGGGTGGGTCTAATTGTTTTTGGTCGAAGAGGAGCAGTGGAGATATGCTGGAAAATGGAAAATCAAGAAACACCAACTAACGTCCAGGACGATGGCCCGAGAAGTCTGTCCGATTCATCACCCGATTGTTGAAGAACGCCGAGTCCAACGCCGACGCCAAGGACCTCGCCGTTGAGGAGCTCGTCATCCGAAACATTGTCGTCAACCAGGCCCCAAAGACCAGGAGGAGGACTTACCGAGCTCACGGTCGAATGTGGGTTACTTTTAGGAGATATTGGGTTTGTTTGGAACTGACAAAATAGCAACCCTTACCAGGGTCACCCTTGTCACGTCGAGATCTTCCTCTCTACCCCTACCGCTGAAGTTGCCCGATCGAAGGACTTGGACGTTTCTGGATCTACCAGGAAGGCAAAGAAGGTTGCCGCCATCGAGGCATAGACGGTTTAGCATAGTATGGGCATAGGGCTGCCGTGTATGATGGATCATCTGCTTCACGTTGTGGTTTGGTGGATCGGTCTGTGGATGTGTTGATGTTCTGCTGAACTGAAATCGTTTCTTTTGAGCAGGTCCACTGGAATCATGTCTCGGAGGTGCTACGCTGCAAATCCCGTGACCTTACTGCATAGCCGTTGTGTTTGTTGCACTTGTGATCCTCACTTGTCTCCTGGTCTTGTGATCTGTCATGAGTGTTGTGGATTGCCTGCACCCTATATGAAGACGGGATCTAAATTTCGATGAAACGTTGTTTGACGTCTTTCCTGCATCCACTCTATCACGATCTTTATCCCAACATGTCGCTCAGAACGTCGATAGCACGTACAACAACTCGTCGCTCCGGTAAGATATTTGCTAGTTTGGAAGTGGGTATGGATTAGCTGACCCAAAGTGCCCGGATCATCCCGCACATTCAGAAATACAACCCACAACCGTAGTGAACTTTCCGCTCAAAATCAATCTGATACCCCTCAAGCTTCCAGTTCGAAATTAGCAAATGAGCCTACGACGCGATATACTCAGAGAGACGGAGAGAGTGTTCAAGAAGCTTGGAAACGGAATATGCAAGATGTGAGGAATTGGCGTAAAAGCAGGGAATTCCAAAGTATGTCTATCCCGAGTGATATCCAGGCTTGCTCTGGAGGGGGCCAGGGTTCATGATATGGATGGGCTAATGTTAGATACGTCAATACCACTTTACCTACCTCCGACACATCAGGTCCCTCAGAGGTCACCAATTGAAACATCCCTCTCTACGCTCTTGGCTTCCGGAGCAGCTCTCGGACATTCCACTTCCCTCTTGAACCCATTCTACACGCCTTATGTATATGGAAATCGATCCGGAATATCTATCATCGATCTAGACCAAACTCTGCCTATCCTCAGGAGGACAGCAAGTATGGTCCGAGAAGTAGTCAAAGCCGATGGAGTCATTTTGGTGGTAGGAACCAGGAGGGCTCATGAGCGAATTTTGGAAAAGGCGAAAAAGAGATTGGGGGATAATGGTTTCGTGGTCAACGATTGGTTACCTGGTACTTTGACAAATTCGGAGACATTGTTCGTGTTTCCGTACAAGCGATGGGAGAATCACTAATGATTAGCTTTGGGGTTGAACCGATTAGAGAAGGATCATACGTTCCGGACGTTGTCATTTTCCTCAATCCATCGGAGAACTTGAGTGCCATCAGGGAGTGTACACTCAAGAACATCCCCACCGTTGGTATTGTCGACTCAGATATTGATCCAAGGCTCGTCACCTACCCAATTCCTGCCAATATGGAGGTGAGCACCATCCTATTACTTTCCACGTTATGAAGCTGACTGGCCAGAGCGTCCGCACGGCAGACCTGATATTGAGCACCCTCACAATTGCTGGACAGGAAGGACGAAGATTGAGAATGCAGAGTGCCATGAAGGACAAAATGGGAGGTAGGCGTTAGGCGATGTGCCATTGTTCATGCATACATTACAATACGACCCCGATTATAAAGGTGTGGGGCGGTCGATCCTCATTAATCATTACTCTTCCTTTAAGTTCTCCATCCTGGTGCCTAAGACATGGGCAGAGTCTATCCGTTGCCGTTACGGTATACTACGCTTCACTTTCCGTGCTCCTCTAAGATTTTGCTGAATGCCGCCTCGACAGCCGCCGCAGTATCTTGAGTCACAGGACATCCCTCTCTCCAGGTGGTGTAAACCCTCAACCCAGCTTCATGTCCAATAACGGCAACACTCAGCGGCGGGGCAAAAGGACTTCCCGGGAAACCCCAGACTACATCCTCTGCTCCTCCCATGGCTTCCAGAGATACTCGACCAAGATTCGAGAAAGACAGTGATTGGGAATAAGTATTTTCCCCATTCTCGAATTTGGTGAGATAGTCGTCTTCCCATTCTGTTGCTCGCCTTGGATCGTCTGACTTGAAGGAAGGCGAATCGGGAAGGTAGGCCAAGAGACCGACTGATTGTCTGCCGTCGAGTATACCGGTAGTGCGGAGATACGTGGAATAAGTTGTACACCATTCCCAAAAATCTCCTGTTTTTGGTAAAGTCCAGCTGGAGCCGGAAACATAATTTCCAGCTATATACGAATGACCATCGGCGGGATTGATAGATCGTTTCGCTTCTTGGTGATTCACCTATGAATACGCATTCGGGTGAATTTGGACCGTAGACTTCCCTCATAGCTTGAAGATAGGCGACTTTGAGGATCGGGTGTAGGGTATTGACTCCCTTCTCCTTACCCCTCTCAGCTACAGCTTTGAGGATCGCGGGTGAGATCGAGAGCACGGAAAAGTCCCATGGGGCTTTACTGGGATGTTTATCGATAGTAGCGGGCCAACTGGGGTATGGGCGAATATAAGATGATAACCAGGTAGGTAAAAGGGGAATGATCTTCAACCGGTAAATGATAGGCAGTATGAACGATATTGAGGGTTTATAGTCCGGACCAGACATTCCAGGTTTCGTATCGAATGTCTCGGTGGTGGGTATATTGGAGATATCCTTCGCAGTGATTGCCTGAGCAAGTCGCAATAGACCTTGACCATCGAGTAATTCGTGTTGTGCCGAGATTGCCAGATACCCATTCCCTTCTCCTCTGCGACAGTATCGAACCACATGCCATAATGGTCTATCCTCCTTTTCAGTCTCGATCTTTTTCATCGCAAGACGCAGGACTTTATCTCTATCGAGTCCATCGAAAGTTTCTTGATGTACGAAATCCTGGGCTGCCCAAGTCTTAGGCGTAAAGTTCGGTACCCGAGTTCGACTATCCGCTACTTCAGCATTCAGTAATGGGATCCGGATCAACAGATCGTTAACCCGCTCCAAGAGATGTGTGGTTGAAGGGAGAGTATCATGGGAATAGGTAATCAAGACGGTATTGGGTATTGGGAAACCGCAATTCCGACGGCATATTGAAAATCGTTCATGTAGCGATACTATAGATCAGCGACTGTGTGTGGTCTGACGTACAGTCACGGCGTAGTGATTCCGATCCTGCATTGTGCATACTGTTGTGTGAGCTGGATGTGGAGTCTGAGTCGAAAGGATAAAACAACCTTCAATACCTTATCTCAAGACCGCCGGGCATTCGGCGCCGAACACATCCGGATCGCGGGAATATTCCAAAATTGTTCTTTAAACGTATTGGACGTCCGAACTGTGTCAGTTCAATAGAGTCCGCGCCGATCACGCAATAAGTACAATAAGACCCATCAACGGCATCGTGAATTCATTGAAGCGAGAACGGATTATAAGCAATAATATAGGAGACTACGTAACTAAGTGAAAGGCCACTGCGGCGACGACAAACAAAATCAAGCAGTCATACCGTCCCACCAGGTCTGATCAGGAGGAGCTCTCTGGACCTTCAATCGACCATCAACCTCCATACCGGTGAACTCGGTACTGGCCTTGACGTCCTGAGCGTTGATTCTCTCGCACTCGAATTTACCAACTCCAAGAGGATCATCAGTGATCCAGATAACGGGCTGAGGCTTCCACATGGCTGGATGGTCGAATGCCCTCTCGTGGAATCCAGAAGTGTTGCCGTATGGTGCACCGGCATTCTCGTCTTCGGCGTTGGGCGAGACTTGAGAATGGTTGAGTTTACCCATTCCAGATGAAGCAGCGGTTTCGGAACTGGGAAGTCCAACCTTGTTGGCGATTCGACCGGCGGAACCGCTCTTGACAGTATGGGCAGAGTGAGCGTAGACGAGGTAATCTTTCTGGAATCGGAACCAGTCAATGTAAATCTGGAAAGCGGCTGTAGCGACGATTTGGACAATCATGATGGCACCGCAAGCGAGACCAGATGGAGTTCGATTACCGTCCTGGTCGGTAGACAGGAAGAAAAGACCAGCGAGACAGACCTCTTCCAAGTATAGACTGACAAAGACGGTCCTGAGTGCCTTGACGTAAAATCGACCGCCAGTCTCGAGGTGATCGGGCTGGTCGGCACACCAGTACAAAACGTATTTGTAAGCGGCAAAAAGGATGACGAAAGCGAGCCAGGCGAGAACAGTGATGATGGGTTGGATGACCGAGTAGACGATGGTGATACAGAGAATCAAACACGTTGGAGGCCAAATGGTTGCCCAAGCGAATCCATCCATCTTGTACTGCTTGTCAGCTTTCAGTCTGTAGACATCAGGACAATGCGCTTACAGTAGTCTGGAACCACTTTCGCGGGGTATTACCGCCGAGAATACCTCGTAGGTAGAACATCACGACAGGGACAACTCGAGAGAACGATTTGGCAGCTCCAGTGAAGGTAGCGGTCAAGATGAAGGTGAGGAAGAAAATGGAAGCTCCGGGTAATTGTGTTGCAAGGAGGGTGGGAACCGATGAAGCAGTGTTGCCGAGATCACCAAGGGCGTTGATAAGCCCTGAAGCGAGAGTCACAATGAGGAAACCGTGAATGACCTGGAAGAGCCAGAATCGAGTGAACAGCTTCAACTCGATGTCGCTCTTCAGGATCTCGCCTTGCTTCTTGATCATCATGCGGAGCACAATAGGTAGGAGCATGAACAAAACAGCCAAGAGGGCGGGAGGCAAGACACCTTTGATGATGGCCAAAGCAGGACTGCAACATCAGCAATACTCCGTGTGGTGTAAGGAGAAGAGCACATACGATGGAAGGTCACAGATCCATGCGAGGAAGGGTGCAGTCGTGCAGAGAGTGTCTACGTTGGAGACAATACCGACAAATGCGACAGGAATGGCCCAGATGATAATCAATCCAATGGTCAAGGCCCAAGAGATGATAGTCTGAACCTTTCGCTGGTAAGGGTTCAATTTGAGGTTGGTCCACTCGACATCCTCTGGGACGATTTCGATACTAGATTTGACGAGACGCAGTTTCTTGTCGGTTGACGACACCAATCGAGCAAAAGCGTGAGCCTCGGCCTGGGAAGCGAATCGAATAAAGGCAGTGTTGCTCTGGGCATACTGCTCTGGATTCTCTCGAAGCACTTCTAATTTCTCATTTCGTTCTCGGATATAGGCCGGCGAGGTTTCGAGAGTCATCTTCTTACCAAATAGACCGAGGAAACCTTGCTTCCAAGTAGGTCGCTTCTTGTTGAGAACGAATCGGTCGGAAAGCTGCTCGGAAGATTCAGAGTCATATGTGCCTAATATGAGCTCGAGTATAGGCTAGACGACTCACCTTTCTTCTCGGGGGTCTTGCCCTTTCGATAGTTCTTGTTGGCGAGGGTCACGAGTTTACCAACACCACCTTCCAACTTGAGACATTCCTTGTCACGTTCCTCCCATACATCCTCAACGTCGTCAATTTTTCGTGGTAGCCATACTTGCTGAATAGATCCCTCGGAATCGGTCTGCACATTCGCAAGGGTGCCGTCTGTAACGTTGCTGGGTCGAGGAGCTGAATTACCAGTCAATGACGACACTGTTTGGCCGAGCTCTTTCAAAGAGGATCCAGAGTTGTACTGCTCGGGGACATTGATGAGTGCGACAGTTCGGGTTCGAGCGAGAGAAAGGTGTTGTTCGGAAGACAGCCACTCTTGTCGGATAGTGACATAGTGGTGGTATTCTCGCCAAAGTAGGAACAAGGTCCAATTGATGAGGATGATTGCGACGATGAAATGGGCGACGTGGCGTACTTGATGGTTGGGCGCGACGTTTCCGAAAGTAAGCTTGTTGAGACCGTCTAGACCAGCATTGGGGGAGACGGCACTGTAATCAGCCCAGTGACTAGGTCCGGAAGAAGTGACTCACGAAACGGGAATTAAGATAGCGCAAGTCAGGAAGACATAAGGAAGCATCATGTACAACCCAAAGATCTTGAGGTATCGCACGAAGAAGTATGCGTCGGGTCCGTTGGCGACGATGATTTCCTTGTCTGGCAGACTAAACACCGTTTTCCAAAATGCCAGCGGCCCATCGGGAAGTTGAGGCGGCTGTTTGGAGTGAGGAGCCTTTTCAACTCGAGGTTGAAAGACCTCTCGAAGTTTCTTACTTCGGTGAAGAACGAGCCATACTGTCGTGAATGCCCCGACAGTGATCGCTGCGACAATGATAGCAGCGACGAATGAAGGGGTGGTCGCCGACTGGGTATCTTTGCCGGTCGCAGACATGATCGGAGAGGGGAGAAGAGTTGATGGGAGATCGATGTGAAAGTTTGATTTTCGATATCGCGCGCGACTGGATTGTCAGCGAAGCGAATAAACAATGAGGATGTTATTTTCACAATCGCGTGTACGTTGGAAGGATGTACTCTACTTACTTTCAAGCCGATCGCACCAGTGTGGCCGTTGTCGATGATCAAGTATGTGTTGTCGCCGTAAACAAATTGACCACTGCGGGATGTGAATTGAATTGGATAAGAATGAGGTTTGATCTACTTACTCTTTAACTAAACTCACTAATTCTACCCAGCAAACAAATGACGGCAGTGACGTCAAGAAACTTTTTCAAACAAAACTCATTCAGGGGTTGGAACCTAGATTCTTTTAGGGTTTCAGGGTAAACAGTTCAATGGCTGGCCAGTCCGCAGATCTTTAGGGTTGTCTCAGGGTAGAACCCGATAATTGCTCCTTTGCGCCGATCGTTTCTCTATGACGAGCTTCATTCTCGCAGACCAGTTGATTTAGCGGTACTGCCTGGATAGGCTTGCGCAGTGTAGTCAAGCACAGCGCGCTGATCCTCGTAGGGTGGGTTCGTACACGCACGGAAGATGCATCGGATGGCAGAAGTCACAACATAGCGATACCGACAAGCACTGTACAGTGCTGTGCCTGCACTGAGATAATCAAATACAGGAACCGTGATGCACTTCTTTGGAAGCGACGATCGATGTCCTTGGCACACATCATCACACAAACAGGTCACGATAGGGTAAATCCACACCGAACGTTCTAATCTGAACAGTTTGATCGTGTGAAGCACTGAACATGTCAGCAGAATTTCTCAATTACCATTGAGAAGACTTACGTGATCAACCGCCCATTTGTGAGCTGAACGTCAAGAATGATGCTGGAATGGGGCTCGAATACGTATCGCGTTTGACCGCTGTAGGCATCCCACAAGACGACTGAACGATCGTAGCTGGCAGATACGATAGTTCCTTCTCCTGCTTCATCAACGTCGAGATCAATGGCCCGGACGGAATCGGTATGACGCTTCAATTCGAAAAGCGATTCACCCGTCTTTTCATAAGCTCGAAGTTGGGCGTCTTTGGATCCAGTGACGACAAGTGATCCACCCCAGGCGACACAAGCCAAAGCTTGACCACCATTGGAGTTGTGATTGATTGTCTGGTGTCGGCTGTAGAAGGTGGGAAATTCGATTGGACCTCTGACCCAGAATCCGTCGCCGGAAGCCGAGATGAATTCGGGTATATTTGGGTCGGGATGCAATGCTAAACAGTTGACTGGACCAGAGTGGAGACCGACAATGGCGCGGCAAAGGCTGTGGTCGGCTCGATGGTATATTCTGATGGTCGTATCTTTCGAGCATGTGATGATGAAGTCTTTAGCCAACGCGACATCGAGGACCGGCGCAGTGTGCCCTCTGAGCGTCTCTTTACGAACCACCTCCACCCCCCACATCGACTCCCGCCGCACTCCATCCGCATTCTTTTCCTTTGTCTTTGATCCCCATGTAACATCCCATACTCCAGCGGTCCCATCGCTACTCCCCGTTATCAATTTTGCTCCTTCCTTCCGCGCATCCACCGCCAAGGCGAGCACACTGCCGTCGTGTGCGTTATCAACTTTCGTGATCAAGTCGTTTTGGCCGACAGACGTTCTCCAAATCTGTATAGACCTGTCTTTGCCTCCAAGGATAAGCCATGGTCCAAAGGCGTAAATACAGTAGATGGGAGCGGAAAACTTGATGGTATCGACGTGAGGTACACCTTTCAGAGGACGGCCTCGAACGACACGGTCCAGTAGCCGACGTGATTGGAAGAGGGTTGGATAGTGGATTTGCTCAATAGTGTCTGCCTCCCTACTGTCCGCCGGTGTCCATGTTGCGCTACTCGTCCATGCACCAGGCGGTATCGTAGTGGTCCCTCTGTCCTTGTATCCTTCGAGGAGTAAGGGTCCGGCCGTGTTCTCCAATAAACGAACCCATAGTACAGGGGCCTGAGTGAGATCATTGAGTCGGCGATTTACCCAGCTGACAAGCAGGAGGTGACTGTGGTGGGGTGGAAGGAAAGAGAGGATATAGACGACCCTGCAAGTTAGCTATTGATGCCCACCCCCAGACTTACAGTTCATCCGGCAAATCCATCAGACATGTTTTCCCTTTCCATGGGTTCTTCCTCTTTCTCCTCCTTCCGACCGATTCGCCACTCGCATCAGGCAAGTTAGGGTGTCCAACAATGGTATGATTGCGATTTACTTCATACGGCGAAGGTGCGGCAGGTTTGGCAGGGGAGCCGAATGGGTTGAATCCAGCAAATAGGGTAGCGAGTCGGTCCCGAGAGCTCTGTATCTTTCCAGGCGAAGCTTGCGGCGCTTGATCCCGCTTTGTGGGGATCATGGCAATTCAATGCTACCGAGAGATAAGTTGAAAGCTGTTGGTGTAGATGGAGATGGAGGAAAGGAAAATGTTGGTTCAGGTACGCGTCTATGTGCGTTTGATCAACTTTAAAATATCGTTCTCGACGTAACGTTCAAAATCCATCGATAGACACGTCGGCATGTGGATTGGGAGCATGTGGTCCCCGCTGATCGCTGATGCAGCTCCAGCGTGAGGACAGGTTCGAAGTCCAGAGTGAGGTCACATCAGTTGAATGTTTCAGCAGTACTGGGAGGCACACGTAAAAACAGGCACGGCCGACCAACCTGGACGGACCTGCGGTAGCATCCTATTTTGACGTTACAGACCTATTGCTCAATGAGCACTCGGATGTGGCCCAGTGGAGGTGAAACACGATGCGGATCGCTGTCGAATCTATGACGCCGCGAAGTATTATTGGTAAAGGGCTAGGGAATCATGTGGAACACCGGCATATCGGGTACCACAAAGTCTGACGGGTTGTTGGCACCCTTGAACGAGGAATGAAAAGCTATGATAGATAGAAGGTGTGGTCATATAGACAAAAGCCC
Source organism: Cryptococcus sp. GC_Crypt_2 (assembly GCA_026538405.1). Lineage (NCBI taxonomy): Eukaryota > Fungi > Basidiomycota > Tremellomycetes > Tremellales > Cryptococcaceae > Cryptococcus > Cryptococcus sp. GC_Crypt_2. Next base: position 26,132 of record JALPCC010000069.1, on the reverse strand, counting down.
TGGGGGCCGGCACATGAAGAGTGAGATAGGTGACAGTCAGACTTTGTCTGCACGAGTTTTCGAATCGGGCGCTCGAGGGACAAGCAACTCTCAAGGGGATCCTGCCGTGCATATCAAGTAGCGACTACCGCCCTTCAACAACTTCAACCAATTCCGCCTCCTCATCATCATGTGAGACAAAGGTATAGACTCTGACTTCACAGTTGGCAAAGTTCTATGGGTCAGCAAAAGCCGCACCTTTAACTCACCCATTCCACTTCCGCCTCTCCTCCAATCATCCATTCGAAGCAGCCATTGTGAGACACGACTGCAAGTCAGTGGGGTTTGCTCTTGAGGATGCTTGAAGAGTGAATACCAGCGATATGGTCTTCCGGCCTATCTCGAAGCCATCGTCGGCAGGCCTTGGCTTTTGCGGCAGCTTGATCCGGATGAAGGATCCTTTCTTTAGATGCGTACCCGGAAGATAGGGTTGAAAAGTCCAGACCGGTAAAGATGCCATCTTGAGATTGTTTCAAAGCTTCGAGGGGATAGGTTGGGATGTCACAGGCGTTTCTGGGACCTTATTGCGCCTTTCACGAAGTGTAATCTCGGACTTACCCTCCTGTTTCCTGTAGTATATCGAGAAGTATAGGAGGTCGTCCCTCTGCAGTCAATCGATTGATTAGATTAATGTAAGCTGGGAGCATAGTCTCCATCGCCCTTCTCATCTATAGTGTGAGTCAAGGGGGCATCATAAGGCCCTGGACCTACGCATGACGAGACAAGCAGTTGAGCTTGAGCCTGAACAGTATCCTGTGTGGCCTGATTGAGTACACGACTCTGCTTTCGGCCCAGCTCAGTGAGAACAGGGTCTTGCACTGATGGAAATTAGCTCACGTTGACCTGGCTGATTATTCGAATTACAGGAGAAGTCAGCCGCGACGCTAATTTGTCAGTGCGTTAACGCTACGCTAACCCACTTATGTTCCGCTTGACCGTGACGGGTCAGATAGAGCCTTTTCGCAGTGACCATGGTATATTGAGCTTTTGCCTGGTACGTTCAGTGGGTTGTCGGAGAACAATAGAATAGTCAGGAAGCTACAATATGAAGACTGAAGCTGGACAAAGGAAACCAAAGGCATGCCTGTAGTGCCGAGTACATGCCTACCTTTCCCTCGAAGTTGAAAAGGATACACTCCGTATACCCTCGTGCATGTGATCGAGGGACATGGGCCAGAATGTCGTAGAATACCAGCCGGTGCGTCCGACGCCGGCCAATGCGGCAACGGGCCGCAGTCGCCGATTCAGATCCACTGGCAATTGTGCCTGCAGAGCTTGAGGGAATTTTCCTCTATTCAAGAAATGCAACACACCGATCCTATTTATCAGTGAGAGCGGAAATCCATCTCTCAGGTAAACCTAATGCTGGCAGTCCACGACTGGATGTATGCCTGTACGCTCCTGATTCATTAATCTAAGGTTATAGGGAAGAATGGTAGCTCGATTCTTTTATTGCCTTGCCGTTCTTGCCCTTGTTCTGTGCCTGAATATTGGTTACGTCACATGCTCATTGCCTCTTTCACCACCCTCTTCCTTTTTTAATTCATTATTCTCCACTTTCATTGCTTTAATAGTAAGCAAGCAAGCAAAGGTCAGATAGTAAGCAACTCGGGTCAACTCAATGGATTCGCAGCATTGATATTCAGTCAGGTCATCATATACCCCCTTGTTTCATGTAGACACCCGTCCGTCATCAAATTGGAAAAGGGGTGGGCAGTCTGAACAACATCGTCTTCATCATCAAATACACTTTTTTTCGATTGTCGCAATGTCTGTTCCGGTCCCCCGTACCGAGGAGTCGCAACAAGATGACGAGCCTCATAGACGAGTCTCGGAGGGAGATAGCGTCGATGTCAGTCGTCTCAGAGGTGGGCAACGTAAGTAGTAACGTCAGCCTGAATCTAATCAATTTTAGTCAATGCTTCTCCACTGCTCGCAGAATCACCTCTTGATACCGAAAACACAGACAAGGAATTAAATAAACGGATGCGAAGCATGAACGTCGTCGATGATACTCCACCAGCATTATCACCTAATTCATACGACTATAGCTCGTATTCTAATTCCAGCCAACATTATCCTTATACGCCTGTCAATTCATCCGGTTACACACCTTATCCTCGCTATACGTCACAACCAGGCTACCAACTTCCAATAAACTACCAAACGCAACCCCAAGCTCAAATGGGTTATCAGTCACAACCCGGCTACCAATCACAACCGAATTTCCAGAACCAAGGCAGCCATTATCCACCTCGACCAAACTACTTCGAGCCTTCCCAATCAAACTTTTCGCTCGAGACGATGCACGGCATGCCCGGCTATCCGAACCAGAACCCGGTTCCCCGCAATGTTCAATCCACCTCACCTCTGTATTCGGGACCATCGAATGCCTCCCTCACTCCCAGGCCGTATGGCTGGGGAACTCCGCCCATGAGCCCATCCATGGGTACAGGACCTTACGCAGGCATGTCTCATCGAGGAGATTATGATCGTCCGGGAAACTACAGCCGGGGACCACCAGAGGATTATGGGCCAAATACACCCATGATGTATAATGACGGATCCGGATGGATGCCTCCTGCACCACAATACAATTACTATCAGCCCAGTTACCAACCCCAACAAAATCCTAGAGATCAGCAGCAGCATCATCCTCGTCCCCCAATGGTACCTCAGGGGTTCCAGCAACATCGCTCGTCTTATTCGGAGCAGAGACCTCCAGCCAATAGAACAGCTTGGACAGGGCAGGCTGTCGGAGATCAAAGGGATAGAGAGAGAAAGGCGTATCATCCTCAGCCACCAGCAAGGAGGAGTGATTGGGTGATGTGGGTTGGTAACGTGTGAGTCGCTTGCTTCCAGTCCTTGGGAGATGCTGATCGGAGTCCCGGAAACACTTCGCATGAAGAGTTGTGGAAATACTTCAATTCGACCGTACCCTCCTTACCGGATGAAGAGGATGCATCAGAATGGCACGGCCCATCGTCGATCTTCCTTATATCACGCTCTCAATGCGCGTTCGTCAATCTCTCATCGCAATCCGATCTCGAACGCGCAGTCCGCTTCTTCAATGGCAAATCGTTACGCCCCAATGATCCCAGGTGTCCTCGTATGGTCTGCCGAATCAGGAAGAAGGATGATGATCTCCGAGCGGGCGTTGGCGCGCAACGAGGGACTGGAATGCACAGAGAATGGATCAAAGGTCGAGATGACCAGGTACCACCTCCTCTAAACACGCAGCTCACTCCCGATCATTCTGGTGTGAGCTCTGGATTGGGGTCGGCCAAAATCATCGAACCGCCTTCGCCTGCTGTTCTGGAGCAGCCACCGGAAGGGGAGGGAAGAAGGAGAGAATCAATTGCCGACGTAGTCAATGCTAGGGACGCCTCGACCACAAGTATGGCTTCGACAAATTCCAGTTTCTTGATCCGACATTTCCCTAAACGATTCTTTATCCTTAAAAGCTTGACCACTGTGGGTTGATTATCTTGTCTCTAAGGTTATCGCTGATTATAGGTTGAGCTCGAGGACAGTGTAAGGTCTGGAACTTGGAAGACACAGAGGCACAATGAGCCTGTACTCGGTAGGTCCCCATGGCTGAACAGCGCTAACGTTCAGACCAAGCCTTCCGTACTGCTCAAGAAGTAATTCTTGTATTTAGCGCCAACAAATCGGGCGAGTTCTTTGGTTATGCGAAAATGGTCGAACCCATCGATAAGGTCAAGGCAGCTGCGCGAGCCGCTAGGGCACCAACCGATTCTGGTTCACGTTCTTCCGGTTCGCTGTCGGGCGGAAGCTCGGCGTCGGGTCCAGCGCCACCTTCCAAGCCTTTCATCCAGGAGGACGTCCACACCATCGCCGAAGAAGATGAGTCTGAGATTCCAAAACGGCCTCAGTGGCTCCAAAGTCATTCATCTACCCATTTCGCGGCATCGTCTCCCGGTCAACTGACACCTCATGGTGAGGATGAAGACGACGAAATCGCCATTCTTCGACGCACAGAGAGAAAGACCGAATCACCCCAACCTGTCGGAATGGGGTCCTTGGATGTCAACAAGTCGACAGCATCAGCTCCGGCCGTTCCTGGACATGGACATTCTAGCATGCCAGAACCAGAACCATCCTTTTTCGATATTCCTGTACCCAACTCTAATAACGGCGAAGCCAAGAAGCAAGAAGCTCTTGGCGGATCTTCCAGACCTCAGGATCAAGACAAGTATGGAGTACTACGAAAGGATACAGTCTTGTCGCCCGCTGAGAAAGCTGTCCGACAAGCACAAGGCCCTCAGACCGTAGAACAAGAAGAGTTCTCGCCTGAAGATTGGGGCCTGTCTTTCAAGATCGAGTGGATACGCGTTGGAACTTTGCCGTTCCACCGATTGAGGTCGCTCAGGAACCCATGGAACGCAGATCGAGAAGTCAAGGTATCTCGAGATGGTACAGAGATTGAACCTGGTAAGCTGAAGAGTTCAAGGTATAAACCGGAGATTGACTGATGACCAGCAACCGCCGCTACCCTTTTGACTGAATGGGATCGAATGGGTCATGGACCCAACATCCCTTCATTCCCAGATTATCGTTAAACTTGTTACTAGCATATAAATACCCATACACGATGTTGTTTACTACTAGTCTTGATGTATATAGTACACGTTTCATGCATCTTGTCCAGGTTTATGACCGTCACTACCACTACTCTCGTCGGCCATTATTGTCTTCAGTGGGAAGTACATCATATCCTCCCCTCGCTTGAGCGCCTGCTGCAGGTACGGCACCGCTGGCTTCTAATTCTGGTTCATTGGGTAATTGAACAGCAGCGGGCGGAGCGAAACAGAGAGGGCGGACCAGACCGTTAAACACGAAGGTACCGTAGCTATCACTCAGTATAGACTCTAGGTGGGCGGTTGCAGACTCACACTAGCATGGCAAATCCCGCAACCTGTAGCAAGGAAAATGGCCAAACCAATCTCTCCCATCCGAGACCTAGACTGACGATCCAAATACCAAGTGTTCGACAGGTATCGATCGTGCTCCTCGTTGTAGCTGACACGCGACTAGTGACGCTCAAGCCAAAGTAGTTGAAACTTCCAATACTTAGACAGATGGCGAATGACAACCACATGACGGTCGGATTGGTGATGATTTGATGCCAGCCTCTGGGCATGTCGAAGTATGGCGATCGGTCTCTGAAGAAGAAATGGAGAAAAGGCATCGCGACTAGGGTGGTAATTAGTCCAAAAAAGCCTTCAAGAGTGACTGCCGCCTATAATCAGCCTGAGCAGTGCAGTAACACTCACTAATGGCTCAACCTTGTACCTGGTCATGATTTTCTCCTCCACGACATACTGACAAGCGGTAAAGTTCTGGGCGAAAAGAATGAGTATAACCCCCAAAGCTACTTTGGCTGGATCATCGTCGCTTGTTGCTATCCGTATTAATCCGTCAAGTGGTCCTTCATTGACGGACTTCTTGACAAGACTTCCAGACAGACCAACAAGGCAGACGCCAAGGGTCACAATACACAAAGACATCCACTGGTAGAGGTATAGATGGCGTCGAAGGAAGATGACTGATAGGATACCGACCCACAGGACAAGAGCGCCTCGTGACATCTGGTAGATTGAAACCGGGGTGAGAATGAGCCCGACATTCATGAGTGTCGTACCACAGACTGATGTTAGCTTATCAAGAAGTTTGAGACCCACTATCGAAGAACGCAGGGAACCACATCCACATCATCCGCCACCCCGTCAAGGCATTGTCCAGCTGCTCTTGCTCTACGTTCTCTTCCTCGTCTTCTTCAGCCTGCCCGACACGAGAGTAGCCTTCGTGCGAGGATTTGCCAAGCCCGATTCTGTTCAATAGACTTGCAACGCTCGGGTCGCCCTTGGATGACCGAGAGAAGTGAGACCACAATAACGGAACACAGCAGAGGAATTCGCCGACAAACATGCTTCAATCAGCTTCGAGTCTGATGATGTACGACTCACTTGAGAGTCTGCCAGACCTGCGAGTCAGTGCGATCTTGTATCAGCAGGATGACATACAGGTTGTTCAAAATCCAGTCTTTGTTCTCCCGGTTCACATCCCTCAACACACTGCATATCTTGGTACTTTGATCTACCGTCAACTCTAGCCCGGTATGATAGGCTTACAAGAGAGAATTTGCACATCCAGTGAGGAACATGCCCACCACTAAGGTAGTTACGCGGCCGGACATGATGGTTAGATGATAGATAACAGGTCGTGACGCTATGTGATATCGCGACACGATGCTGGACCGGCTATGTCCGGTCGGCTCTCGCATGGGCTGTAGACGTCTTGACATACATGCTCGGGCCTCGGAGATCAACGAACAAGAGAGGCCATGTGAAGTACATTGCACAACATCTAAAACATTCATATGGGTAGTTATGGCTTTTCCCGCTGCTCTGGATCCCATGCTGTTCCAGATAATCCCTCCTGACTCGCCAGCGGATGCTCGTCCCTCGCTTGTTCCAGCAGCGTCGACAGACTGGTATTTTGTGCAATCGCTCTCTGCCATTAGCTACACGCTTGTGTCAAGACTTACCTTCAAACACGACTGATATAAACGCCAGGGTTCCCCACATGCCTTCTCGTACTCTTCCGCCTTGATCTGAGCTCTCGTCTTGCCTCGTGTGTCGATCTTGTATGAGCTGCGTTGTAATTCAGGTACTGCATCACTGATAGAAGAGTCTGATGTGTCTTCAAGGGGAGTGTCTCCAGTGACTGGTCGCGTACGAGTTCGAAAGGCATTTGCCCAACTGGTGATGAGCGGTTTACGGAGTGGTAATTCTGTTGACAGTTCTGGCGTCGCGATGTCTGTTGTTGTAGACTGAATAGGAGAGGGCGTAGAAGATGATGAGGCAGATGCTGAAGGCTGTAGGCGAGAGCTGAGAATTTCGGTCGAGCGAGAATCGAGGGCAGGCTGTAAATATCCTTCAAACCAGAGATTAAAGCACGAGTCGTATCGGTGCTTCAGAGGTGTACATTCCGGATCAAGTGATCTGTATATCAGTACGGCATGTCATCATTCTTCGGCTACGAGGAGTGGTCGGCTTACTCCATGCTGCTCGACGTATCTCAAGAGTCGATGTTGAGTGTCCTAAATAGCAAGTTCAGCATTCATCACCTCTTCACCAATGGGCAATTGCTTCCGTGATATATGCGGATTATATATGGGTATGCATTGGCTCGCCTATGATTGTGCAACAGGCTCTACTGTACCACTAGAAGCGTCCGGACGGCGTCCACGGTCACTGATTGCGCTGCGTTGGCCTCCTTCCACTCGCTGTCTGCCGTCCCTGGGGTTGGATGCCTGTCTGCCTCCTGCACCGTCCCGTCTTGGTCCGCCACCTCTGCCGCCGTCGGAACGAGGTCCACCACTATGACGTCTGCTCCCTTCTCGGACAGCTCCATTCTCCCGTTGTACGCCGACGTCGCTGTACCCTTTGCTATCCCTGCGATTCCCAAATCCGCCCTTCACACTGCCTCTACTGTCCGAGCCACTCCGCTCATTGTCTTTTGGGTACTCCATCTTGTATCCGAGCGACTCCATCTCGTCGATAACCATTTTCGAACGTGAGTCCTTGGCATGAGAGCACTTGAGGGCTAGACGACGATAAGTCTCGGCCAATGGTTTGAATCCTTCCGATTTCGATGTCTCGAGGTAGAAGAATGCGTCGTCATATTTCGTTTGCGTCAGACAGATGAGGATCATGTTGTGATATGTCAGACCGTTTGGTGTGACGCCGCCCTGCTTCATTTCCTCTAGGATAGTATCGCCAAGAGCTCGATGACTGGCGGGTATGCAAACGGCAAGGGCGGAATTGAATGTGTCGACATCAGGTACTACACCTAGGTCGGAGGCAGCCATCTGCGTCGCGCGTACCCGTTGGACATCCTCGAGTCGACTCGAGGCTTCGATCAGTACGTTGAAAGCGGTGATATCGATTGTTTGACCTTGAGCTTTCATGTCCTCGAGGGCGAAAAAGGCTTGATCAACAAGTTCGGGTGTGGTGAGAATATCCAAGATTGGCTGAGCAGTATGACGGGTGGGTGCAAGCCCAACGGAACGGACCATTGATAGGACCTGCATTGCCTGGGGCACTTGACCAGCCTTGACATATGCTTCCATCAGCGCGACCAGATGGTATTCTTCTGGCTGGATCGACAGGACCGGAAGGATGTCCAACACCCGAGTAACCATATCAGGCTTTCCAGTATGAGCAGCGACATTGGTAATGTTGCACAGCAGTCCCTCATCCGGCGTGTAGTGGCGAGACACGACAGTATGTTCCCATGCTAGCTCGACACCTTCCAGCTAATTGTCAGATAAGTGGACTTCCGTGGGATCCACTCTACTTACGTAGCTGTTTTCCGCACTTGACATTAGGATCCTGACCCAGCTGGCCACGGGCACCTTTGTGCCTGATCTAAGTCCTTTATCATGCTCTTGTGCGAGTCCAATAGCCAGTCGAGGAAGTCCCTTGTCACATGCCAAACGTATAGCATGTGTGATGATGGAGATACTTGGTTTGGCGCCCGAATTCCACATTTCATTTAGTATGAGAATAACTTGTTCTAGGTTGCTATTGTGGATCGCTATACGACACAGACGAGAGAGAAAAGCGTCAGAAGCACGGTATTGAGGGGGTAGCAGTCGAAGTATATGAGGGAGAAGACCAGGGTACGTGCCGGTAAACTGGAAATTTAGCTACCGACAATGAAATGTTGAAGAGAAGGGGAACCTACGCTGGCGATTATATCATATGTGACAGGCGGCAATTCAACATTTCCTGCCGCTGCATCTGCCAACGCCGCTGCTGTCAAATTCCACCCAAGTGACTCGCGCGGAATATGTAATGATGGTTCCGAGCCTTGCTGTACGGGCAAACTTCGAAAAACATCATATTGGCTGGCTAGCTTGATGAGATCGAAGTAGGCAGAAGATGAGGGTCGGCGTGATTGTTCCTTGAGCGACGACAGAGTGTTGATAAGATCGGATAGGCCAGTCACCACCGGTTCGCTCGGATTGTCTATCTGACGCGAAGAAGAAGAGCCATTTGAGGCTTGACGGCCTGAGATTAGCTAGGGCAAAGGGGTTTCGAACATACGTGGGCCGGTAGAGGATGAAGCCTCGCAGGCAGCTACTAGTGGGCGACTTGATTGCCTAGCTAGTCTCTTGAGCATGCCTGGGTGATGTTGTTATAGGATTGTATGATTGAATCCAACTTTTGGGTGAGGATTAGAGTTGTTAAATATCGCTTAAACTGTTGATTGTATGACGTGGCATTGCTTCTCCCCCCTTTACTCGTCGTCGTCAGTTGTCTCGTCACATCCTTGTTCGCCCCCTTTCAGTTCAATAAACCTTTACCTTTCATCGTATAATAGATAATAGGCAACACCTCTCTCACCAAACCATTTGCTCTATTAGTACACATTCCCTAATTCCTAAGCTTGTCTCTGTATCGTCACACAAAGGTGAGGAATCCACACTTAATATCTCGCCTACGTAATTCAATCAACCCCTCGGTCATTTCAACTTTTGCAACGTCCAGTGCCATCCTCCGTCCGCGCCGACCCATGTCCTCGTCGTCTACTCTCGGCCTACCAACATCCCCGACAAGGGCTCGATCTGTTTCTCAACCCCTTAGAGAGGGTGTCGCAACAGACTTTTCCAACATCATGCCGTCTCTCGAAAATTCCCAAATGAAACCCGCTCGCTCAGCATACATGCGGTCTCATTCATCTGGAACAGTACAGCGCACCAGCCCATCGACCTCCCACGCTACTCTTCACCAAGCTCAGCCATCCAAGGGACGTGCTAGGAGCTCATCTTTAATGACGGTCACGGAGGTTGGAGGCGATGAGCCGGAGAACGTGGTTGACAGAATGGGAGTCGGAACAAACGAGAATGCCAATTGGGTCAACGCGCCAGGTCAGTCCTTCTTGTATGGCTCTATGGCATGCTGACAACTAGGCTCATGGATCATTCATCCCATGCTGATCCTTCTCGGCAAGGTGCTGGTCGGTGCGATACCAGGTATGACGCAAGATCTCAGTTGGACAGTCACAAACTTGGGTTACATGGCCGTGAGTCGATTCTCAGGTCATCAGAGTCTGCGCTTATATCAGGTATCTTTCTTGATGTTTCACCATGTCACAGGCGTACCATTTGAGCAAGCGTGAGTCTTGGAACACTGTGTCAGGCTGACGACAGTATGACGACCAGTGGTGCTTTTGACGAACTGACGCTGTGGGAACAGATAGACTCAGGGGCTCAATATACACCTGCGAAAAAATGGTTGACCAGTGTACCCATCGGACTGTGAGCCTTTATGCCTTTTCGTCGTGCATGGCTGAATCCCAGATTTCTTATTTCAACCCACTACACCCGTTACGATTGGCGCTTGTTCGCACTCAACTTCGCCGCATTGGTTTGCGTCCTATTTCCAAAGTTGCCTAGTGTAAGTTGAAGTCCTATGCGAATCACCCTTGCTGATTCATGCCCAGCTTCACCGACTGCGATTCCAGCTACTACCTGCTCTCAACACGGAAGTAGCGCCCACACCTATGCAGTCTAGGCCGGCAACGCCCCCAAAGACCAAGTAATGATAGACGTTCTAGATGTGATTATTATACATGACTTGTTTAATCTGCTGTATCTACGCTATCCATTTTCTTCTTCCAAGAGTCCGCAACTAATTATGCCTCGGTAGCGGCGTCAATCTTGGCGTCCAAATCCTCCTCTCCTTGCATGGGGTGAGCATCCTTGTTGGATGATCGGGTGTAACCCTCGGACTCGTCCAAAACCTCTCCACCTCCAATAGTGTCCTTCAAGCCCTCGACCTCGTCTACACAGTCAGCTACGTCAAAGCAGAGTATCGAAGACGAACCCTTGGAAACCTGGCCAGTCTCCTCACTCTGGGCAGCGGCCTTGTCCTCCTGACCGGCGTTGACATTAGTCTCGTAGTCGAGGAGATCACCCTGCTCAGCTCGGTTGTCGGTAGAAATGAACTCTTTGTCAGACATGTTGATTGGTAGTTTTGTGTAGTAAGGTGGGTGTATAGGTGGTTTGGTCTTTGACGCTGAAGTTGTAGATTTGTTTGTGGGAAGCGTGGGCGTCAAGAGTACTGGGGTATATATACCGTTGTTGATGTTGACGTGAGAGCATGACGTACCGGTTGACGGGACTGTCGGTGTTCCTAGACTAATCTGGGACTTGGATCGAGCGGGATTCACGATCGAGCAGAATGTAGTGATCTGATGTAATGACGGCACGATCGTATCTTATCTCTTGATCATCGGGATTAATTAGACCCCGCCTCTTCATCGCCGATTCATCGACTTTCCGATCATCGCTGATTACAATCAATGAGCTGGGATGCATTTATCACACGTCAGCTGCTACTGCTCCTCGAAGTACTTCTACTATTGGTATATGCAATACAACGTTACAGATATGATCATCACTGCGCCTTGCCCTCATTAGCAGTCTGACCACCGTCTTCGTTCTCGGCAACGTCCACAATCTCATCTTCTTGTTTGCTACTAGCTGCTTTCTCAATACTGGCCGATGCCAAGCTGACTCGAGGTGAATGTCGGAGGTTGGCGGGATCAGTTTTTCGTAGGGGTCTCTGCAGACGGCGTCGAGCAACCTATGGTGAGCTTTTGCGTGACTCATGCGACTCACCATCACGGGAACCGACGACTTTTGAACAAGGTAATGGGAAGTAGAACCCAGCAAGATACCCTTCAATTTACCAAGACCACGAGATCCGACAATCACCATCGTTGGCTCCAAGAAATCGATCAAATCTACATCGTCAGCCCAACGCAAAGTATCGCTACCTACCAAGAAGCATGTGTCGCGAGTTTTTGGCATGCAAGAATTGGCAAGTGACGGTGATATTCAACTTTGTTCGTTGCAGCAGACTGGTGACTTGCTTTGTCAACAACAACGCCATTTGTTGTCGCTCTCGTTGGTTCTTGACTTTTTGACCCTTGTCCGAATCCGACCATGTTTTCGGATCAACTGCTGCTCAGCGAACACCCAAGGCGAAAATTAGTCGAATTACCCTTGGATTCGTCCTCCTTGACCGAGATGAGGAACACCTCGTCTCCATCTCGAGCTACCGTGCCAATCGCCCACTCGACCGCATACTTGGATTCCTCCGACAAGTCGCTAAGAACGACATATCGATTAAGTCGTTTGTTACTCTCTTCTAGCGATGCATCTGGATCTCCATGCGTCAGGTTGATGGTACATCGGTCTCGAGCATAACTGGGTCTAGAGGTGACGAGTTCTAGGCCGGAGTCGAGCGTCTTGCGCTTCTTCACATTGAAATTATAGGATGTGGGGAACATGGGCTCGGGCGGGACAACGACATTGGGACCCTCTCCCAGAACGTCTTGCTCGACATCCTCTCCGTAGCTGTCGAGTGGTCCTTCGTCTGCTTCGGCTTCACCTGCCTCCGGGACCGGCTGGCCGCCTTGATAAAACACTGCATTCGCTTCAGTGTTGTGCACAGTCTCATCATCAAACTTGACTCCGCCGTCTTCATCGATAAGCTCTAATTCATCCGAATCCAGCTCATCCATATCGTCGTCGCTATCGAGGTCGGGTTCTGGCTCAGTCTCGTCCTCGTCATCGGTCCAAGCAGAATTTGAGGGGCGATAAGATCGGGCAGCGATTGACTCTCCATCACTCTCACTCGCCGCATCCTTCTCGAGAGCGCCGACTTCTGGACTGGTGTCTCGTGCTCGTTGCTTCTCTCGGTGTTTTCGCGCTCGGAAGAACGGACTTGGAGCTCGCCCTTTGCTCGAAGACGATCCTCCGACAGGCTTGGACTTTTGAACTTTTTCCGGCCGAGAAGCAGCGATGGGACTTGTGATACCGGCTCCTTTTAATCCGATTGCCGCCAGGGCTCCTGCTGTACCGTCCGATCCGGTTCTACCTTTTCGTCCTCTAGACATGGCTCCCAAGATGAGGTTCGAAGCCTGATCATCGTAGGAATCGGTGCGAGCGATGGGTGAAAGGGGGACATGAGGCGAAGGTGGCGTAGTGGGAGAGTCGGGATCATTTGAAGTGGTGGAAAACTGCGTCAGCGATTCACTCCTATTGATTTCTGCTCCTTCTTCCTCGTCCACGTCAACGAGATCCGGAGTTCCTTCCACTGAGCTCCTTCGATCTCCTTTCGATCCTTTCTTCAAGCCCAGTTTCTTCTTGCCCCATTTCGCAAACGAAGACGCAGTCGACATCTTGTCCGAAGGATCTTCCGCTGCCGGTGCACCCTCTTGTACAGTATTTAAAGTAGGGATCTTTCTCAAATTGTTATCGCTTACCTAGACAAACATCAGCTTGCATACGTTGTGAAAAGAGATAGCTTACCTCGTCTTTGCCAGCATTCCCCGAAAAGACTTTAAGACGAGATACACGGTCAGACAAGGAAACAGGAAGAGAGAAAGATCGATCGAGGGGTGCCATGATGTCGAGGTAGTATTGAATGCAAGACGAACGTGTGTGAAGGAAGGGGATTTTGATTAGGGGTTGTTTGATGTATGTCGAAGTTGAGATTGATTAAGTTGCCAAGTGATAGGAGAAACCGACAGTGTCAGCGGAAGTCTTGGCACGATGGTGTAGATGTGGAGGATTGCCTTAATGATGGCGGCGACTATACAAGCAGAGATGAATTGGGTCGTCCATAACAGGGTAGAATAGGTGGTCACAACCGTTGCCAGCGTTCAATATCTGGTGATACAAACGTGTTGAACGAGAGGGTAGGGTTGAGATTTGGGTGCGATGTTTCAAAGGATGTCGTCTCCTCGAGTACCCTCCTTTCCAAGTCTGAGCCTTGCCTTGAAGCATATTCAGCACCTCCAAAAAGGACGTGCTTATGCACACTGTCTTCGTGCCTTCACCAAATCCTCGACGTGATGATAAGGGTCACAAATACCGGTCTTGCCGCCTCCTCCGAAACACATGGTATGCTATTTTCGATCTGACTCACCATAATCTGCCGCTCGTTCTACGTTATTGCCGTGTTTCTGGAGACATTAGCACACAAGAATTCTTAGTGCACGCAGTCGCAAGACACTACGCTGAGTACGAGTAAACCTACCGACAAGGCATACTTTGCCGTCTTTTCATTGATTCCCAATGACTTCAATTGATCCACTAAACTCGTCGATGGTTTCGACATGGCTCACGAGTATTCGATGTAATGGAACAATGCTGTATACAGGCTACTCTCTATATACGATAATATCAACAATGGCACAGCGAGCTACACTGAAATGCTTGGCTTGCACTGAATCTACGTCAATAGAACCAGCCACCGACACTAGATTGGGCAATTCGCTTAACCGGGTCTTATACCGGAAATCGCGCAGGGTATAATCATCAACTGTCGACATTGTCATGCATACTTCAGCTATTCTTGCATGGCCGCAAGAGCGTCTTTAAAGTCTTTGACAAGGTCGGCAAAGTTTTCCAGACCCACAGATACCCGAACGAGCGAGGGAGTGATCCCCAACTCTACTTTCACGGCTTCGGGTAAATCCTGTCGTCAGTGGGCATTTACGGATCAAGACTTACGGAATGAGTCATGCTATCGGGGACCTCTAGAAGGGACTCGACTCCACCCAAGCTGACGGCAAGAGCGTTCAATCGCAAGGCACCGGCGAAGCGTTTTATCTGCTCCGAAGACGCGTTTTTGAGCTTGAAGTTGATCACTCCGCCGAACGGAATACCGAGTGTCCGTACAGCGTCCAACGTATCGACATCGGTGATCGCATCAGCCGAGCTATAAGGGAACGTCCATCCCAAGAATCGCAGCTCTCGCTTTGCATTCTCGGAAATGAGTTGTTCGACCAGATGAAAGGCGCCGTCGCTTGCTAGCCCTGGATACCGGACGTGCTCGACATCGTCTCTCGACTTCAACCACGCTGCCAATCGAAGAGCGTTCAGTCCGTGCTGAAGCATCCGAAGTGCCAGAGTCTTGATTGATCGGATCATGAGGTGACAGTCTCGAGGAGATGCAGTGGCACCAAGCGAATTTTGAAGGAATCGTAAGCCTTTTACGATGTTCGGGTGTCTCTGGATACCTTGCTTCGAGACTACAAGTGTGCCCATTATGATATCGGTGTGACCACCAGAGTATTTGGTCAAAGAAGACATGACGACATCAGCCAATGGTTCAGCATTGGGAGCAGCCACCAAAGGAGTGAAGTAGAACGACGACAGGAATGTCGTATCGACCACTAACAAGGGTCGGTTAGGTAGACTATCAAGGATCTTGACAATCTGCGGAATGGGTGGTACGAGAAGCAAAGGATTAGTCGGGCACTCGAGCCAGACTACCTGGCAATCAGCACATATTAGCGGTGTCTCCGGTTGACTGACCCTGGTATCGGGCCGCATGGAGTTCCTGATCCCTTCTTCTCCAGCTTGTTCGAAATTGAGAAATGTAGTCTCAACTCCCAGAGGCTTAGCGGTTCTTGACAGCATTCGAGCCGTTCCTCCGTAGACATCATTCACCGCAAGAATGTGCCCTCCACCGTGATCCTTGCCATTGGCTCCGCCCGCCCCTCCTTCTTCGACAGCAAGAGCTGCCCAATGGCAGATGGCAGCTGTACCGGCTGAGCCAGACGCAAAGACGACCGCTTCGCCCCCTGATGTATCGTTGTGCGAATCACCAGTTACCGAGCTTGTTGGGCTGGTCTCGAGTGAAGTGAGGAGTGATTCCAATTGATTCCTGGTTGGATTGCTTGATCGTGCGTACTCATAGCCCTGCTCGTCAGTCCGTCCTGGTTGACAAGACCCACCGTCGTCTCGTCTATGCCCTTGAACTTGAACGTAGTCGAAACGTTTAAAGCCGGAGCGAGTGCACCTGTAACCGGATCCGGCTCCGAGCCGACATGGATTGCGCGGGTGCTATAACCGTCTTGGTGACTGCTTGTCATGATGGGATCTAGTGGGACTTGCTGGCGAGAAAGAACATATGTCAATTATATCGATGCATGCTATTTAATCAACCAGTGTTTCGTCAAAATGACGCCATCTGACTCAAACATGGTACACTACGTTGTTGCCCGGTCGGCCGGATCATACACATCCTTAGCCGGGATGACCGATCTGCTTCTAACCAGCACTCTTTTTTATCAGCCGCTTCTTCTCCGCCTTAGGCATCTTGTGCTGCCGCTGTTCTCGTTTGGCCTCCTTGACAGCCTGCTTTCTTTCCTGACTATTAGCGATGTCAACGGATCCCAGCTAACCTTCTTGGCGTCCTTGTCCTCATTGCGGAAACCCCGTGGTCTACTAGTATCATGGTCTTCTTCGTCAGGCTCCTCGTTCTCGCTTGGATCCTTCAGGGTATCCGAATCGGCTCCCTCGTCGTTCGCCGCGACGCCTGTGGCGGCCGGACTCGTCCCAGCTGTCTCCGTCGTGGAACGACCAAGAACTCCAGTCAAGGTCGAGTAGATGAGCTCGTCGCCACGACCAGCCTTGACTAGGTCGACATCGCGCTCTGGATCGTAGACCTCTCCGAGATTCCGAGGAATGAATGATGACATGAACACCGCATCGTCGGTCTCGTCCCTCTCTTCTTCTAGGCGCTCACGCACGATCGCAGCAAGTCGCTGCTCTCCCTGATCTCCAACTTCATCCTCAGGTTGCAGTCCGACTGATTCGCTAACGATAAACTCCCAAGTGCGTCGCGGACCAAGTGTCGCGAGCTCGCCTCCCGATTTCTTCTTGAAAAAGTCCTCGACATTACGAATATCTATTCTCAAGAACTCGAATGCCTTTGGATGATCATGCTCGACTGACTGCGAGACGTCGATAATGTAAATATGCGAGTCGTGATACCTGAACCGTCAGCTTGAGTGCTCCTCTCGGACGACTTACAAGATATTGTACTCCGACAGATCCCCGTGCACCAGCTTACATTGCTGATACATCTTCCTCACGGCGACCACTAGCTCGACATACAGACGAGGCAGGTCCTCATCAGGGACATCGGCATCTTTCAATCTAGGTGCAGCGCTGAATGGTCAGCCGTGAATCCCTGCGTTCGATACAATACCCACGCATCGCCGACGCCCAGGAACTCCATCACCAAAACATTCTCCTTGCCTTCGACCACTCGTGGAGCCCTGATCCCTGCCTGCTCCAATCGTCGCAAATTACGCAGTTCCTTTTCTGCCCATACCTTGACCATTTTTCTAGCGTTTCGAGAAGACGAGTACTCGCCCTTGAATCGGTGTTCGCCAACAATATATGCTTGTCGTGCTCGAAAACTTAGAATGGACGTTCTGTAGATCTTGACCGCTAGTGAAGGCTTGTTTGCGATATGTGGTGGGGCGCTATCTGAGATTCGAGCGTGGTATACATTCGCCTGGTGTCAGTCCATATCTCTCGACAACTATGTACCTCTTTTCCGGTACTGATGCAACGCTCGATCTCTCCGACAATCCCTCTATTGACCAGTCCCGACAGCGCAAGCCTCGTCCTTGGGTCAAGCACTTGCTCCTGAGTCGCTCTATCGCTCTTGTCTTTGGTCGTCGCTCGGGACACAGATTTGGGATTGAGCGCCACTCCAGAATCCTTGGAGATATTGGCGTTTCGAGCTGGTAAGGGGGCTCTTGCAGGTACAGCTGCACGCTGGTCCAGTCGAGAGGATGATGGCCCTGCTTGGGGAGTTTGAGCATTATGCTGTTGCCGGAGTCGGTTGTATTGCTTCGTGAAGTCTGTACATATCAGACTAGGCACATACACACCTCTGTGATTACAACTCACCCCCATTGGCAAGCTCCCAATCTTCGTCGTCGACGTCCCAGTCCGACTCTTCCGAAAATTCGTCTGATCCGGAGGCCATCCGTCGCTGATCCAGGTATGCAAAGTCTTCTAATCGCTGCTCAGGCAACTCGGTGTCAACGCCGCTGCTTTGCTGCGGCACAGGAGATTCGATGTCGCTCTCCACCTCTTCTTCCACGCTGGACCCGCTTCCCGATTGCTCAAGCTCCTCGATCACCGCTTCGTCGATGTAGGCTGTAGATCCAGGCCTAATGGTCTTTGTTGTGGGTTCAGACATTACTAGAGGTACAGAATAAGAGGGACATTATGCATATGGGTGATCTAGTTGTCATAATTTTAGTTCCGGGTGGGTCTCCACATTAGGGTTTAACCGGTAATTAACAGTACTCAGAAAGGGTTAAGTTAAGGGGTACCGAGTCAACTACGTCATTGGCTTGCTTGCGCTGTTTACACTAGGATCCGGCCATTCCTCTCACTCTCTCTCTCTCTCTTACTACTGTACTCTACTCCAATACTACTACAACAACAGCTACACCATATACAACAATGTCTCCTCTACCAGACTTCCTCCTAGATGTTGCAAGGAACCCAGTCCTCGCAGGTATGTCTACCTATGAACCACGAATGTTGACAGCACTAACGCAGCAAAAGTGGGTCTTCCCATTGGTCTCGGTGCCATCTCTGGTATCATCACCGGCAGGACTTCTCGAAGCAACTGGTACACTGTAAGCTCTCCGGACCACTGGTCGCTGGAGCTGTCCTTATCATGTAGACGATGTCTCCTCCCCCAGGAAACCCTCCTAGGCAGGTCTTCGGCCCAGTCTGGACCATTCTCTACGGCTTGATGGGTTACGCTTCCCACATGGCCGTCCGCTCATTCGACACTTCGGTCAACCCTGCCTCGGCGTGAGTAGAGTGTCCTTTATGTTCTGAGCAGTTGCTAAAGCCATCCGATAGCGCCCAGGCCGACCAGTCTCTCCAATTGTATTATGCTCAACTCGCCCTCAACATGCTTTGGACTCCCCTTTTCTTTGGAGGTGGGTCCAAGAGTCTCATCAGGATGCTGACAAATAGCTCAGCAGAAGGAGCTCGCCCTGGGTAACATTTTGGCCTTGACGGGAACAGTTGCCACCATGACTGTCAAAATGCACGGCCTAAACACTCCCTTCAGCACCACTTGGTTCTTGGGACCATACGTTGCCTGGTTGGCATACGGTGAGTCACTTCATTCCTCAGAATCGTGTCGAATATGTCCTACCACCCTATCAAACTAAATCAGTTCATATCCGGATAGCAGCGGAATACTGATCTCTTCAGCCACCTACCTCAACGCTGGTTTCGTTTGGAACAACCAGTGAGTCAGGCAGGCTGACGCTGTTTACTGATCAACAGGGGGCCTCGACACTAGACGACACCCATTATCATGGATATCGTTGGGGGATTTAGCATCAGGATCGCGAAAGTTTACTTCGATGTCTGTAGGAATGCAAATGATATGTATATCTCGTCACAAGTCATTTACATGGTGGTATGTGCGGCTGCCACTGGCGCCGGAGATATCTGTGCCTCTAGCAGGCAAGTCGACATATGTCAATCAGTCCTGGGCTTTTTCGAATCGTGATCACTCCCATTGCTGCCTTCAGTCTGGGCCGCCTGATCCAGCGGTCGTTTTCCTCGGGTCGACTCCAAGTTGCCCTCTCGCTGTTTGTTCTTAGCATCTACCACCGCTCGAAAAGCATCCTGAGCATTGCCCGACGCCGCGATAGGCAACGGTGTCGGCGCAGCCTTAGTCTTTCCGTGATTGCCTCTTCCAAGCGTGTTCCCTGATCGTCTTGCGGCTCGCGGGGCAAACGACAAAGCGTCGCCGACATCTTCCGATGCCTTCGTCTGTTTTTGCTCCAATGGTGCAGCTTGTTGACGACGACCGGATTCGACAAAAGTGATAGTTGATCCTTCTACCACAAAGGGTTCCGTTCGAAGAAGAAGTTTGCCCACATCCTAAACATCAGGGATATTCCTACTGCTAGCTTACTGATTGATTGTCCAGTTCAGCTTGAGCATGTCCCGTCTTCCCAAACAGCTCCAATCGTCGAACAGGGACAATCTTCTCCAACGCCTGCTGAAGCAAAGCCTCTTGCATGCCAGCTGGGACGTCGTTCAGGCGAACAGTACGACTGCGTTTATCTCTTATCTCCGCATCGCTATCATCAGACTTCTGCATTCCGCGACTAGCTTACCTAGCAGCCTTCTTGTTGTTGAAATTTGGGTCACTCCGTTCCACCTTCAACTTCTTGCCGTGGTAAGAGGTACCGTGAAGCTTCAAAGCCTCCTCGACGCCGGCCTTGTGGTGAGATTTTGTCTGCTGGTGTATACCAACTCACTTCGGACGACAACGTAATGAAAGCGAAGCCTTTGCATAGTCCCTTGACGGAATCCCATCCGAGTTTCAAGCTTCGTATGGACGCCGTCTGCGCACTGTCAGTATACCAAGTGACGCGTTGCTCACTTCTTTGAAAAGCTCCTTGACGTCTTGTTCGGTGGTCTTGGACCCGAGTCCTCCAACGAACAACACGATGTCTTTCTCATCTGTTCGCTTCTCCTTGGCTGAAGGGTCCGAGATTCGCACTGTCAGACCGAATCGGCTGCTAGGGTCTGACTTGTAGCCATCCAGTACCAGAGCGCTTTCGGCTGCAGCCTATGCTAGTGAGTTACGTCACGAGTCGCAGGCGGGAGACACTCACTGGAGATTCCATAGTGATATAGCAGAACCGTCGGTTATCTGCATACTTTCGACTTGGCCATCGACTTTGCAGGATATGACCATACTATCTCGTCAGTTGAACCCATAGTGGGAATAACATACGTTGCCAAATAGGGTTCTGATCGCAATATCGTCCAGCTCTCGAGGGAAGTTCGTAATGAACAAGGTCGACCGCCAGAGCATAGTCACCGAAATCTCCTGACCATCAAGCTTTCTACGATCCTTGGCAAGAGCGGAGGCGACAGAGTCGACCGCTTGAAACTCGACTAAAGCCGAATCTGTGGCGCGAGAATCGTCCGATAATAAGGTAGTCTCGCGGATTCGGCCGCACTATAAGTCAGCTCGCCATCTTTCTGCCAACTCACCGATTCAAAGAAGGATTCGATTAACGCCTGAGGAGTTCCTTTAGCTAAACCACTGATCAGCACAGTGGTATGTTCCCGATCTCTGCCCGTCAATGTGGCATCGCAAGAACGACGCACCTTTTTGTATCGTGAAGGGCGCTGTCTTTTGTCTCGACCGTCTCAACTTGGGGGGCTACTTCTAGCGCGAGAGCCGGCGTCTCTGCGACACCGGGGTCCGGCACAACGTATTCGGCTGCTAGTTGCTCCTGTTGTTTTTCTCGACGACGAGACAATCTTTGAGTCTCTTTGGCGATCTTGCTGCGCGTTTGAAGTATCGACTCTACGGTTCCATGTATTTCCTCGAATTGCGTGTACGCCTCGAAAACGGCTTCCGGCCAATCAAGATCAGACCTTTGAATCGCGTTCGCGTAAACCTGTCTGGCGGCATGGATGTTGCTCCGGCGGCTGCATATCAGCTTCGAGTCTGCGTTCAAAACGCACCTTTCCACACCGGCCTTGAGAATGGTGAATTGATATGACGCAGAGCGCGATCGCAGGGGCTTGTCTACGAGTTGCAAAACCTCGTTTAGCATTTCAGGGGCGCGACTTTCGGCCTATCATCAGCACAAGAGCCAGCGTTTTGCTCACCCAATCCAGTAGATATTTTTCCAATTTCAGAGAAGGATCGCCCGCTTTGCTCAATCGCTCCATCAAAGCAAACCCGCGTTCAGCAGTTTGTAAGATCGAGGTCAGATCTGTTGAATCTTAGCGGGACCACGTTCACCAGTGATGCTTCGCTTACCACTGCTGCTGTCCCCCGCTAAGAAACGATATTGCTGGGCCGCGCGAGTGACGAAGACGTCAAGGAACGAGGTTGAGCCCTCGGTGAACATGGCGCCGAGATCCTGAGCCCGGTCAAATGCAACCGACATGTCGCTTTCTGGGCATTGTTGACGTTCCTGATGATCAGTCGACAAAGATAGTGGAATGCTCACCATCTCGTAGAGAAGTGTGCACCATGCCGAAGAACTTTGAGGACAGGCACGGGTGGCTCTTAAAGCCACGTCCGCAGCGGCTTCATCAGCAGACGATCGTAGCCAACTGATGTAGCGTTGCCAGATGGCAGCTTCGCCGTCTTTCAGCTGGACGCGCGTTTCGTCCACGGCGGTCAGCCTAGCAGCCATGGAGTAGGCGGCAAGTGCACGTTCGCTGACCGATCTGATGAGCGCCTGATCAAGCACAGGACCATGGGTTCCAGTGTTCTTGGCTTTGGGATCCATTTCCCATTCCATGTAAGCGACCAGTATGGGGATTTGCGACATCACATCACCGGCTGCCAGTAGCTACTGTCAGATGTGATCCTCGGGCATGGCTCACAAGCTGCTGTTCGAAATCCTCTCTTGTCTTGCCGTGACGTCTTTCTCCTGACAGTTTCGCCTTTGCCCTCTGTGACGTAGAGGTGGCGGTCACCATTCGAGCCTCGTAGCCATCAGGCTCGTTCTCGGTACAGAAGGTCGAGTAAGCTGCGGCAGTCGCATCGATATCTGGGATCAGCAAGTGGAAGAACTCAGATGACTCACCAACGTGCGGAGTGGCGAGCCTCTCTAGGTACATTGCGTGAATACGTTGTAATTGAGTGACCCTGTGTTATCAGCAGGTCGTTTGGTCGCACGCTTACTTGTCGTCTTCCGACGAGAGGATTTTCATCTCCCAGTCTCTCCACAGATTCCAGACTTGATGACTGAGACCTAAATCACCGGCGCTTTGGACGTATATCGTCGACAGCATTCCTCGAACATTGTCTGCGATCAGGAAGCCAAGCACGGCAGCATCTACCGTCTCGCCGCTTCCGCTTGAAAGATCAATGAGGAATCTGGCATGTCGCTCGAGTAAGTTGATGGCTAGAGTCAGGATGGTCTCTTGTTGGTAGGCTTACAAAGGTAGTCTTTCTCAGCCGTGTTAAAGTGCTCGACCAATTGGACGAAGCTGTCTAGATTCACAGGCGTCTCTAAATAATCGTCAAAGAACACTGCCCAGGCATCTAACATTAGCTAAGTCACAAGGTCCCGTTATTTCACCCACGATCATCCACCATCACTAAGGCCGATAGTCGCAGAGTGGTGTCCAGTGCTTCCGGAGTCATGTCCAGCTCTCGCATGATTGCGATTTCCCTACGTAAGAGCCCGACATTATCCGGTGTAGATTCCAGAGCCGTTATGATACCAGAGAGCTCGTCCGCTAGAACATCTGGGTCGGAAGCCATGTTGGCGATTGAATTAGTGAGCTGGACAAAATGCTCATTCATGTCAAGTCGAGAAGGGCGCCGGCCACGTGGTAAAATGGTGCCTGGCACAGGCCGTTCCCACCCTTGAGTTACGCCTTGTCCGTTGACGTGCAGACTATTCATGATACCTTTCAACGAGCACCGTTGTTTTCGAACGTAGCAGAGTCATATAGATCGATCATTGTGACTATTTCGATAAGACACGACGACTTCCGTTAAAGTCATTGCTGTCGAATATGATTGACGCGCGACACTTTAACGCGTCCAGGATCTTGTCTTTCCTCGACAGCGGGGACATGTCTCTGGCCAATCGAAGAGGGTCCTCTGTGGTTGCTGGATTTGTCGCTGTCTCAGGAGGCCTCGACAGTATGGATCTCGTTACCGTATATTCTAGGCAAGCAACAAATGTCGAGAGTGCTAACGGGATATTAGATCTCTTTCATCTGCCGAATCGCGGCATTGCTCTTATTGCTGCCCTTTGCTCTGTGTATCGGACTCGACATCATCGCCTATGGTGAGTTTCTTTCTTCTCTATCTCCCTGGCTGATTAGCAGCGATAGCGCGTACGCTTCGTCTCTCTATACTGCAAACCCGGGTTCCGGGGTCGCCGAGCGAAATGTCTTCCGCTGTCGGTGCCTCGCCGGCGAGGTTCACGGATGAATTCGTGATCACATTCCCTGCCGGTTCTCACAACAAGGGCAGCCAAGATAGTACGAAAAACTCGCTTGGACTTGCCATCGACTCTTCGGACCACGAGAGCATTCCAAAAGGAAACGTTCGCGGCTCAATTCCACCGACCTTTAACCAATCAGCCAGTGATAACAGTCACACATCGGGAATGGCAGATCGATGTGACCAATATGACCGAGTCATGGTAGACACAAATTCCGGTATTCGAAATCGATACAAAGATCAACAATCCCACGCGTTCCCAGAAACAAAGTCTCGCAATGATCTGGACGAGGGCTTACTTGTAGGATAGGCTGGTAAGCTGAATGTGGTTTTATTGTATACATTGTAACGTGATGGTGCCGGGCAAGCTTTATAGACATATGTCACATGACAGGCTCCTACGGCCATCGGGACGAAAGCCTGGTTGGCCGTTTCGCATCTCTGTTGCTCGGGTAGTAGTCCTAGTCACCGAGCCGGGCATCTCTCGGAGATCGCACCGCTGCAGATCAAACGTGGGCTCGATGGTGTCGATTGGGTGTGGCAATCCTTGGGGAGCTGTACATCCAGTATTGGATCACTTGCGAAACTGGCTCTGAATACGCCTGTCGGGCATCCAATTAATCTATGAACATATCGCGCTCCTGCGCGCTTCAGTATCACCCCTGCTGTCTCCACTTTCGGGCCTATGACACTGGCGCAGCGTTAGCCCAGCAAGCGACTCGTTGGGAGATGTTGCACAACCAAAGATCCCCTTTCAGCATATCCAAAACCAATGGCTCAGCATAAGTCGATCGCTTTGACTCTGTCTGATTGTAGGTACACACAGTAACAAAGATTGTTTGGAATTCCGAGCCAGATCCGGTACTGTTCAGGAGATCTTTATTGTAGGGATGAGCTGCATCTGCATCGTTGCCACCCTTCTTCTGGTTCAGGCGGGAGTCGTTGCTGATGGCTCACAGACGCCAATGGCAGAGACTGGTGAGGTGTTCACTGAAATCTGCTTTGATCGCCAGCCATACAAGCCTTCCCACAGGTAAACTGTTTTGGCGACCGCAGGTTACGACGTTCTGGAAGACCCTCTCGTCTGACTTGGCTTGGCCGTATGGCGTAACTTCAGAGAACTATGGAGTACTTATGCCGCCACCCACATCAATTCTAGTGTATCACCTATCAAAATGCGTTGCGCCACCAAAGAGGCAACCCCAGTTGACGCAACAACCTGAATAGCCTGCTGTTTTTAACTCAGATCCGCCTACAACTAGACCCACTAGACCCCCTCTTGATAAGTAGGTTGTATCTATTGCACAGCATTGGCTCCCAGATTGTCATGACCCGTACCGCGTCTACCGCTGGTCCTGCCATGTGACCCACCGGATCTACCGGAGCTAAAGCCAGTTATTAACTAAGCACCAGACTAACCCGGCCAATTGTCTATTGATACTTGACCAAACTTTGACTGATCAGATATCAAAGTATGATTAGATACTGAAGGCTCTATCAGATTAGGCTCTACACCCTAATCCTCTATCCACACAGTATCAAACCTACTGGGTCACTATAGAGACCCTTGTTATAATCAGGCACACAGCTTGGCAAAGCTTAACTCCTTCAGTTTGGTCTGTATATATCCCTCACTACTGGCCTTACTCTTAACCAGTTATTATTATAGTTCAGGCCTCCTTGTTTCAATCACAATCACGTCCAAGCTCATGTGATTGATTGATAATCAAGAACTGGCCTGCTTTGTAAGCAGCAGTCAATTTCATAGATATATAAGGAGCTACCAAACCACCTTGATTTGTGTCACTAGGCTACGTCGACCAACAATAGGTGTCAACGTCCAACTCGGGGATAGGCGTGGCTCAGATAGATCTGTTTTGCAGAGATTGAAATAGCTTCGGCGAGCTTCGGCGAGAATGAGCTAAGGACGTTGAAGTGCCGCTAGGTCAAGTGTCAGTTGAGGTAGCGTGCAAGGAAGTTATCAGAGAAGTAGGTGGGCGATATGATTGTATAACAATACTATATGAAGATAGATTAAGCTACGGGTGTATAATGATAGGTTACTATAATTTAACAACAATCAGAGATTGCTGAGGTTCTTCGAGCCTCGGCGACTTCCTTATATATCCTTCAGAGTCCATTGGTAGCATGCGGTCACTTGCTGACCCATATGCTTCATTCGGCGAACAATAA